>OZ022241.1:12092355-12264855 GCA_963978895.1 Erpobdella octoculata | reverse complement strand
ATATCGCTAGGCAATTGGTTCCATATATTAATAATACGATTAGTATAGAAAAATTTGGTAACATCAACTCTATTAAAGACAGATTTTAGCTTGAACTGGTGACCCCTAGTGGAATGATACATGGAGAACTGAAAACTATGTTTTAAGTCGGAATCAATAAAACCGTTCAAAAGCTGTAGCACAAACAAAGATCACTGATGAGTCTTCGGTGTTCAAGTGATGGGAGATTGAGAGTTTTGAGTCTCACCGCATACGGAAGGTTCTTGAGAGCCGGGATCGCCTTGGTGAATCTTTTTTGAATTCTTTCGATATCGTCAATAAGATATCGGTGATGAGGATTCCACACCTGCGAGCAATACTCCAGAAGAGGTCGAACATATGTGCAAAAAGCTTGCTTAAGCAAATCTGGATCTTTAGATGTAAATGATTTAATGATGAGACGCGATCTCACAGACGCAACATGAACGATATTTGCCACGTGATATTTGAAACTCAGGCTAGCATCCACAATTACTCCTAGGTCTCTGATATGATCAACGTTCTTTAGTTGGTAAGAGTCAATGGTGTAGATGGGAGATTTAAGTTTTGCACCTGCGGGACCAAAAATAGAGAGAACAAAACATTTTTCCAGTGCCAAGTTCAACTGCCAGTCTTTGCTCCATACCAGCAAGTGGTCAATTGCCTTCTGTAAGTTGTTGGCATTAGGCTGGACAGGTACATACAGTTTGATGTCATCGGCAAATAGTTTAACTGATATCGATCCCAACTCCACACTATCTGTAACATCGTTAATATAGATCAGGAACAGAGTTGGACCGAGAACACTGCCTTGCGGAACCCCGCTTGTAACAGCTCTTGGCTCAGACAGGCTACGGTCTATCTGAACCATCTGGCGGCGATCCTTTAAAAAGTCAGTGATCCATGCCAATAGATCTCCAGCTATTCCATAAGCTTCCAACTTTCTTTTTAATTTGAAATGAGAAATGGAATCAAAGGCCTTTTGAAAATCAAAATAAATTATATCCGTGCGTCTGCGTTCCTCCATTGACAATGACCAGTCAGATACACATTCAAGTAGATTAGTACAGGTTGACCTTGACTGTAAAAATCCATGTTGGTGTCGAGAGATGAGATTGTGTTCAATTAAATAGTGTTGCATGGTTTTATTAATTATTTTCTCCATAATGCGACAACAGGTACAAGTTAGAGAAATGGGTCGGTAATTAGAAGGATTGCTGGTGGGACCTTTTTTATGGATGGGTTGAATAAATGCTGTTTTCCACTCTTTTGGTAGTATTTTAGATTTTAAAGACGTGTGGAAAATATGACAAAGAGGCGTTGCTAGACTGAAAGCGCATTTCTTCAAAAGTAGGTTCGGAATGCCATCTGGACCAAGAGAACATGAGTTATTGAGAGATTTTAGCGTTTTCACAACGGTCGACGGCGTAAAGGAGACGTCCTCCAAGGAGCTCGGTGATCGAGGATCCAACATGGGATTAACGCCATTGTCGAATGTAAACACGCTTGCAAAATAGTTATTGAAAATGTTGGCAATTTCGGTAGCGTCAGATGTAGAGTTGCCATTTCCCGAATCAATGCTACCAATTCGAGGATGAGTAAATAGCTTACTGCTGACGTACCTGTAAAACGTTCCAATGTTACCCCCCAAGATAAGTTTTCTCTCAGTGGTAACTTGAACTTCCTTGGCCAATTTAGAACATTTCTTTGAAAACTCGACATAGCAAACCTTGTGTTTCAAAGCATCAGTAGCCTTCCATCTCTTCCAAAACCACAACTTGGCCTTATAAATCATTCTAAGAATTTTCGGAGTTTTTTTTTCTTTTTTTGACCTTGATCCTTTAATACACAGAGGAACAAAATATGTCATAGCCATGTCCAACTGTTGTTTAAAGATCGACCAACAGCTTTCCACATCAAAGCAGTATTGAAAAACTTGATTCCAGTCGATGTCACTTAGATAGTAATTCATTTCCTCAAAACGTGCTCGTTTGAAGTCGTAGATATGTTGATTAGACGCACCAGTAGTTGAGACGGAGTCGCTAGTCCGGAATACAATCAAATTGTGGTCGCTGGTAGCTATTGGGCAAACAACATCAATTTTTGCAATAAACATGTGGTCAGTAGAAAGAATCAAGTCAAGAGTGCTCTCGCCACGAGTATGCTGGAACACAAATTGATGAAGTCCTAGATCGTTAAATAGATTCATGAATATCGTGTAGATTTTATTATTGGGATGAGAAAACTGTAACCAGTTGATGTCAGGTAGATTGAAATCTCCCATTAGGCATAGTGTGTGATTTGTTGAACAGATTATTTTTAAACACTCAATACTATCGATGGCATATTGATGAGCTTCCATGTCAAAACCTCCACTTCGGTAGTAGGCTATAATTCTACATGGAGTTGTATTCAGACGAATGTCAATGCAGACAACCTCAATATGCTTGAACTGATTTGGTATTTGGATGAGTTTAAAGACAACGTCCTCTCTAATTATGAGAGCCACACCACCTCCTCTGGTTTCTCTATCCCAGCGACATGCAGAATATCCTCTAGGTAAAAATAAACTGTCGGGATCGTCTTTAGTAAGCCAGGTTTCAATAACACAAAAAATAAAAGGTTTATAATCTTCTAAAAATAGAGCAACTTCCGCAATCTTGTTATTTATACTTCTTAAGTTAGTTAAAGCCATGCGACTTCCAGGTTTAAATCCGAAAGGGCTGGCCACTTCCACCATCAGTCAGCAGCTTTGGCACACCTTGCACGGACCCTTTCACTTTTTCGCGTCTTTCACATCGTCGCAGGTAATTTTGATGGGCCTGTTCCTTAGTGAGATCGCGGTTAATGAAAACTCGCTTGGCGCCGTCATCCTTAGAAGCTCGAAGAAGCATGGAAGACTGTATCAGATCATCCACAGCCTCGGCACTAGAAAGAGTCACACAAATGAGTGTCTTGGATTGGTTTGGGTTCTTATTCAATCGTCGTGTCCTCAGAACTTTTGGCTTCACCGTCAGGTGGTTTTCACAAAAATTTGAGATAGTAATGGAGTCAGAAACAGCATCATCCAACATCATTCCAGAAATAACAGCATTGTTGGATCTCTTCTTCCTTTCCTCCTTCTCCTGTTCATGCAGCACGAATGAGCGAGAAACTGCCTCTAGCAGAGTCGAGTCATTTTTCTGCAAGCTAGCAGCATCTGGGAGCTTATTTTCTAGCCCTTCGAGCCTTGACTCAATGGTATTCATTCTCGAAGCCAGTAATTCCATTTTCGAAGAAGCCTCCTTAGAAGACTCCTTTAGTATCTGAACCACGTTGTTAAGCACCATCTCAAAGTTCCTATTCATAGTATCCATCACCTTCATCATATTATCGTTGAGTTTATCCGTGATTTTTGTCAGTATTGCCTCAAGACTCTCGAGAGTGATAGATTTGGCCATATTTAAACTGGGATACCCGCCGCAAAATCAACTCAAATTCGAGAAAAGGTCCTAATTAAAGCAAATTATAATTCGCACAAAACGTTTTTTATAAAACAGTTAGAAAATTTTAGTCAATTCGCATGAAAAATGCAATTACAACGGAACGGAGAACGGAGAACTTATTTGATCAATAAGCAAATATTTTTAAACTTATGTTTTTTTTACACTTTATTTAAATATAACAGCAAGTGATTGCATCATTGGAAAAAACGCAATTTTGCCTAGAGTAATAAAATAAAAAAATTTGAATTTTAAATTTATTTTTGGTATTTTTTATTTCGTCGCCATTTTCAGCGCATTTTACAAACTTTTCTTTATGTTACAATCTCTGTTTGTGTGTGTGTGTGGCTTTCTCTGTACGCAAATCTTGCAAATAAAATTTAATCAGATTTTTGACTAGCTAGGAAGCTGAAACTTTTAGCATATTTTTTATATTGGATGACAATACATGATTCAATTAAAAAAACGTAATTTGAACATTTTTCGTATACATACACACATACACACAGACACAGACACACATCGAGAGTATTTGAAATCAAGGTTTGTGTTAAAAAACTCGTTTTTTCCTTTACTTGTTTAAAACTTGTTTCTACAAAGGGAGCTTAATAAAAAATTTTGTCCGGCTGGCTGGGTGATGAAGAAAATAAATTTTAAAACTAGACAACGTATTGAAACATGGTTTTACGCATTAGATTTGTTTATTAAATCTAAGCCTGAGGCTATTTTACAACGTTTTTTTTAATTATCTCGGCTGCTACTATGATTTAGCGAGCATTTAGTCTATAAAATTATATTGATTGTAAATCGTAAATAAAAACACAAAAATTTTAAAAGCTTTGTAAATCTCTTAGATTAACTTCACCGCCAGTCTTACTTGCTTCAATTGTTGCAAACGTTAAAAGTAAAATTAACTAACTTCCCCTCATCCAATCGAACTGAAATTTGAAATATAGGCTTGCTTCTTATGACACAGCATTCAATTAAAAATTAAAAAATTTTTGAGAAAGAAATTTAATTAAAAATAATAATTGTCTATGTTTTGAAACAAAAATAAATCAAATACAATTAAAAAATATGTATATATAAAAGAACTGACTGATTGATAATCAACGCCAAGCTCAAACGCCTCATCCTAGGAACGTGAAATTTGGAACTTATATTACTTTTATAGCGTAAGCACTAACTAAAAAAAGATTTTTGAAAATTTTGCTTTGAAGGGGATGAAAAAGGGAAGCAAACTTTTTTATTTAAAAAATGAGGAGGTTTTAAAATTTGTATCTAAATTTTTCCCAAAAAATGAGAAAATACGTGTTTCACCATTTTTTGAAACTTTGGTTTCCAGAACCTCAAATGTGGGGTGGAAAATATGGTTATTTGTTTTTTAAAGTAACAGTTACTCAAAAACTGTAAATGCTACAGATGTACAGATGTAAAAATTAATATTTAGTATCTACTAAAAAAATAATGATATACGTGTTTCACCATTTTTTGAAAATTTAGTTTCCAGGACCTCAAATGTGGGGTGGAAAATAGGATTATTTATCTTTTAAAATAACTGTTACTTAAAAATTTTAAGTGCAACAGATGTAAAAATTAGTATTTAGTATTCATTCCAAAAATAAAGATATACGTGTTTTACCACTTTTTGAAGATTTGGTTTCCAGGACCTCAAACGTAGGGTGGAAAAAAGAAAAACTAAAAAAGTGGTTTTAAAATTTGGTATTTGGGATGTTCTTAAAAATTAAAATTATACATGTGTAACCGTATTTAAATAATTTATTTTCTGGGACCTCAAATGTGGAGCGGAAAATATGGTTGATTGGATATTAAAGTAACTGCCACTTAAAAATCAACAATCTATCTATATATATATATATATATATTTTTATATCAACGGTTTATAATCAAGGCTGATAAACCTCAGAAGCGTTTATAACCAAAAAGACATGAAAATATAGAGTGAGTGTTTACATAACTTCAATCAACCAGTCTTAATTACAGTTACTAAGATACAAGTTTTTGTTTAAGTGTGTATTTCTTCTAATAAATTTTGGACCATTTCTAAAGAACCTTAGTATAGTTATCGATATTATAACAACTGGTGTCAGAAGTGGGATAAATAAAATGGTTCATCACAAATTATTGGAAGAACTCTCTCTGCGTGAGTTGAGGCGGGAACTAAAAAAACGAGAACAGTCTGAAAAAAGTCTGAACTCGTGGATCGCCTCCGAATGACATTGGAAAGCCAAAGTCTGGATGCAGACGAATATGAATTTGATATGGATGAGGAATTAACAAATTTTTTGAAGAAGATAACGGAGGAGAACAGAGCAGCACAGGAGGAGAACAGAGCAGCACAGGAGGAAAACAGATCAGCGCAAAAAGAAACCAAAGCCGTTATGGAAGGAATAAAAGAATTAATTCTCGAAGGTCAGCTTAGATTAACAGATGTAGAGAAAAGAGTTAATAACCTGGAAAATTGGTAGAAGAGAATACCAAGGAAATCGAGAAGAGAATCGAGAGCAACCTAGAGATAAAATTGAACAATCTGGTCAAACAAGGACAGACTGGTTGCCAAGCCAAAGAAAAAATTCATTCTGTTGAGCATGTCAAGACCCCGGCTTTTGATGGCACTGTGTCATGGTCCGTCTACAAAGCTCAATTTGAAATTGCTGCCAGGAAAAATAACTGGTTAACCAGCCAGCAGAAGGCGGAAAATCTGGTATTTTCTTTGAGAGGAGAAGCTTTACAGCTTCTCGAGCTTATTGCAGATAGAGATGATTACGATGCAATCGTGAAGGTTCTTGAGAGCAGATTCGGTAATCAACACGCGCCAGAAATATTTCGAGCTCAACTCAAGAGTCGACGCCAGAAACCCGAAGAAAGCTTGCAACAGCTGGAAGCGGATATAGAACGACTCGCCAATCTGGGATATCCCTTGTGCCCTCGAAATGTTCTCAATACAATTATTGCGGATGGATTCATAGCGGCCTTGAAGAACTCCGAAACCCAAAAAGCTCTTAGGGTCGCCCGATTAGCTGGTCCCAGTGAGGCCTTGGCATTTGCCTTGAATTATGAAGCCTCTGAAGAATTATCTGATAGGTCTCATCGGGTAAGAAAGGTGGAATCGAAGAAGATGACCTGGATGATCGAGTCCGAAAAATTATGGATGAAAGGCCTAGCTGGAAAAAGAATAACAACTCACCGCGTTGCTGAAATTGCGATGGATTGGGACATCTACAGAGAGACTGTAGATTCCAGATGTTTAGACACGGGCAACGAAAGCAAAGGGACTTCAAAAAGCACGATGATGTCAGACAAGCAAGACCCATAGTGGCCCGTTCCAACAAACAAAATCCAGACTCTGTTACAATAAACGATATTTTACCTTATAAAGTGGTACCAATTTCTATTTTGAAGAAAGGGACAAGTATATTTGTAGAGGGCAGACTAGGAATAAATAACTGTAAACTTATCATTGATACTGGAGCTTCTTGTTCAATTATAAGGCCTTGTTTAGCAAAAGGAGAAGTTTTGCAAAGAGGAAATGACATTCGTCTCAAGACTGCAACTGGGGAGCTTGTCCCAGTAGTTGGTAAAATTCAAACTAAAATTAGGCTGGGAAATAGAACCTTTCAGCATCAGTTTTTGGTTGCCGACATAGAAGAAGAGTGTCTACTTGGGCTTGACTTTATGAAAGCACATGGTTTTGCATTGGACTTAAAAATGGGAACATTTAAACAGGGGGATTTGGAAATACCTGTTTATTATAAAGGCAAAATGATTTCGGTGAAACGAGTATTGGTAACAAAAAGCATCGTTGTACCTGCTCAGTCGGAATCTTTGGTTTGGGCAAGAATAGAAAACGATAAGAACTCAAGAGTTGTTGGGCTCATCGAGCCCCTGAACGGAGTTGAAAAACATGGATTATTAATCGGAAAAACACTGGTACGAACGTAGTCAGGAAGCTACGTGCCAGTCAGAGTTATGAATGTGACAGAATGCGACAAGCGACTAACAAAAGGTGACGAAATTGCGGTATGCAGCCCAGTCGATCACATATTGGCATGTAACACGGTGATTGGTAGAAATAATAATGAAAAAAGAATGAAGTACTTGCAAATTCAGGCACTGCTTGAAGCCGCTAAAACTTTACTAAAAGCAATGGACTATGTCAAAGCAGAAAAGTTGATTGAAGAGTATTGTGATATAATAGCTATTGACGAAGAAGACAATGGAAAAACAAAGATCGTTGAACACCGAATTCGAACCAGTAATAGAGCCCATTCGTCAACTGCCACGAAGGCTTCTACGGGCAAAGCGAGAGGAAGCTAGAAAGATGCTGGAAAAGATGAAGAAACAAGGATTTATTGAACCATCCAATAGTCCATGGAGTTCACCGGTAGTACTTGTTAAGAAGAAGGATAATTCGCTACGTTTTTGTGTCGACTACAGAATGTTAAACGAGGTCACACAAAAAGATAGTTACCCTCTGCCCAGAATCGATGACACCATCGATACACTTGCGGGATCTCGAATGTTTTTTACTTTAGATCTTAAGAGGATCGCGAGAAAACTGCCTTTTCAATAGGTGAAGGATTGTGGCAATTTACAGTGATGCCATTTGGCTTGTGCAACGCACCAGCAACTTTCGAGCGACTTATGGAGTATGTGTTGCAAGGATTAAATTGGAGAACCTGTCTTGTTTATTTGGACGACATTATTGTTGTTGGAAAGACGTTTGAAGAGCATCTACACAATCTTGGAGAAGTTTTCCAAAGGATCCGGGATGCTGGTATGAAGCTAAATCCGGCAAAGTGTGCACTTTTTAAAAGCAAGGTGAAATATCTTGGTCATATAGTTTCTGCCGAAGGGGTAGGAACCGACCCTGAGAAAATTGAAGCGGTTAACCATTAGCCGGTTCCGAGAAATTCCCAAGAATTAAGAAGCTTTCTTGGTTTGTGCACATATTATCGACGATTTGTAGCCAGCTTTTCCAGCATTGCAAAAGAACTATATAAGCTTACAGAAAAGAATGCACCGTTTGATTGGTCAGAGGCAAATCAACAGGCGTTCGAACAGTTAAAAACAGCTTTGAGTTTGACGCCAGTTCTGTCGTATCCAATCCCTGGAAAAGATTTTGTATTAGACACAGATTCAAGTAATGAAGGAATAGGGGCAGTGCTTCGTCAAATTGTTGACGGCACTGAAAAGGTTATAGCTTATTATAGCAGAACTTTGTCGAAACCGGAGCGCAATTATTGCGTCACCAGACGTGAGTTATTAGCGATCGTTGATTCTATTAAGCCCTTTCACAAGTATTTATATGGTCAAAAGTTTTTGTTGAGAACGGATCACGATGCTTTGAAATGGCTTTTAAATTTTAAAAATTCAGAAGAACAATTGGCTAGGTGGATCAAACGTTTACAATCATACGAGTTTGAAATTCAGCATCGGAAGGGTGAACAGCACAAAAATGCTGACGCACTGTCACGACGACCTTGCAATGATGAATGTAAGTATTGCATTCGCATGGAGGGGAAGGAAATAAATAATCAGTGTTTTCAGGTACGGTTTCAAATTGACGACACTTGGTCAGATGATGTGATTCGAGACGAACAATTAAAAGATGATGATATAGGGCCGATTTTGAGATGGATGGAAGAAGGGAAGAAACCTGACCGGCAAGAGATTTCTGAATTGAGTCCTGCTACTAAATCGTATTGGGCACAATGGGACTCTCTAAAGGTTGTAAAGGGATCTCTAAAAAGAATTTGGGAAAGCACTGATGGTTTCACCAATGTTTTGCTATTAATCATTCCAAAAGTAAAAGTGCCAGAAGTGCTCCAACAAATGCACTCCGGAGTATCAGGGGGACATCTAGGGATGAATAAAACGTTGGACAAAATCCGCCAAAGATTTTATTGGGTATACTGTAAAATGGATGTAGAGGAATGGTGTCAAAAATGCGATACATGTGCCGCTAGTAAAGAACCACACGCTAAAACAAAGGGCCATTTACAACAGTACAATGTAGGTTCCCCTTTTGAAAGAATTGCTATAGATTTAGCAGGTCCATTTCCAGTGTCAAAATCTGGCAATAAGTACATTATTGTGGTCATAGATTATTTTACGAAATGGCCAGAGGTTTTTGCTATACCTAATCAAGAAGCAGTGACAGTTGCCAACGTTGTTGTTGATGGCTGGGTTAGTCGTTATGGAGTACCAATGGAGCTCCATTCAGATCAGGGCAGGAACTTTGATTCACAATTGTTTAGAGAAATGTGCCGTGTTTTAGGCATACATAAAACCCGCACAACTCCCCTTCATCCTCAGTCTGACGGTATGGGGGAACGATTTAATCGAACTATTCAACAGCACTTGTCTAAGATGGTCGGTAAAAACCAAGTTGATTGGGATAAACACATTCCGTTATTTTTTATGGCTTACAGAGGATCGGTTCACAACACGACGAAGGCCACCCCAAGTATAATGTTAATTGGACGGGAGATACGACTTCCTTGCGATCTTATGTTTGGAAGTCCGGGAGACAAAGTAGAATCGGAAAGCGAGTATGCCGCACAATTGCGGGCTCGGTTAAATGAAATTCATTTCGTAGCCCGAAATAAGATCAAAGCAGCCAGCGACAGAATGAAAACTCGGTATGATCGCCAATCAAATATGAAAGAGTTTAAAGAAAATGAGTTGGTGTGGTTCTACAATCCACAACGTAAAATTGGGAAATCACCTAAATTTCAACAAGATTGGGAAGGACCATATAGAATTATTAAAAGGATCAATGATGTCATCTACCGGATTCAAAAGGGCCAACGTACTAAGATGAAAGTAATTCATGTTGACCGCCTTGCCAAATATTATGGAGGCAATGAAACTGTTCGGGACGAACAGGATTAAGAAGGGGGTAGTTTTATATCTACGGTTTATAATCAAGGGTGATAAACCTCAGAAGCGTTTATAATCAAAAAAGACATGAAAATATAGAGTGAGTGTTTACATAACTTCAATCAACCAGTCTTAATTACAGTTACTAAGATACAAGTTTTTGATTAAGTGTGTATTTCTTCTAATAAAATTTGGACCATTTCTAAAGAACCTTAGTATAGTTATCGATATTATAACAATATATATATATATATATATATATATATATATATATATATATATATATATATATATATATATATATATATATATATATATATATATATATATATATATATATATATATATATATATATATATATATATATATATATATATATATATATATATATATATATATATATATATATATATATATATATATATATATATATATATATATATATATATATACTAGCGGGGGCACCGGGCGTTGCCCGGGATTTTAAGAGGTTTTTCTAATGTTTATCTCTCTCGCTCCCGTTTCCGTCTCCGCTTTCCCGCTCTCGGTCGTTTTCCAGCTCCCGGTCGCTTTCCCGTTCTCGGTCGCTTTCCCTTTCCCGCTCTATCTTTCACTCTCAGTAGGCTTCCCGTTCCCGTTTTCGCTCATTTATGTATGTATATGTATGTGTATATATATTTTGAATTTCTACATCCGGTCTTTCGATTGTTCCCGCTCACTCACCCGCTACGCTCCGCTCATTTTGTGACGGATTTCAGAAATTTTTTTCTATATTTGATTCCCTTTGACTCTCAAGGTTGTGTGAAAATTTCATTACGATCGGATGAATGGTGTAGCATTGCATAAAGGACATACATACAAACATTCATTTATATATATATATATATAAGATTAAAGAACATGTCCTGACTGACTGATTGATAATCAACGCCGAGCTCAAACGCCTCATCCTAAAAACGTGAAATTTGGAACTTATATTACTTTTATAGCGTAAACACCCACTAAAAAGGATTTTTGAAAATTTTGCTTCTGAGTTGATGAAACTGGAAAACAAATGTTTTTTTTAAAACAACGCATATATCGAAAACGAAAAACAAACGGTTTTTGTTATTTAGTATCTAGATTCTTCTTAAAAAATGAAAAATTACGTGTTTCACCATTTTTTAAAATTTAGTTTCCAGGACCTTAAATGTGGGGTGGAAAATAGGATTATTTGTTTTTTAAAGTAACAGCTACTTAGAAACTCTAAGAGCTACAGATGTGAAAATAAGTATTTAGTGTCTACTCAAAAAACAACGATATACGTGTTTCACCATTTTTTTAAAATTTGGTTTCCAGGACCTCAAATATGGGGTGGAAAATATGGTTATTTGTTCTTTTTCAAATAAATGCTATTCAAAAACTGTAAGTGCTACAGATTTAAAAATTAGTATTTAGTATCCACTCAATAAATAAAAATGTACCTGTTTCACCATTTTTCAAAAATTTGGTTTCCAGGACCTCAAATGTGGGGTGGAAAATAGGGTTATTTGTTTTCAAAGTAACTGCTATTCAAAAACTGTAAATGTTACAAATGTAAAAATTAGTATTTAGTATTTCTTTAAAAAATAAAAATAAAGGTGTTTTACTATTTTTAAAAATTAGGTTTCCGGGACCTCAAATGTGAGATGGAAAATAAAGTTATTTGTTTTTTTTAGAATAACTGCTACTTAAAAACTGTAAGTGCTACTGATGAAAAAATTACTATTAAAAATTCACTCGAAAAATAAAGATATCAGTGTTTTTCCAGTTTTTAAATATTTGGTTTCCAGGATCTCAAATGTGAGGTGGAAAAAAGAAAATCTAAAAATGTGAATGTTTTAAAACAAATGTTTTCTAAAAATAAAGCATATCTCAAAAACGAAATATGAGAAAGTTTTGAAATTTGGTATCTAGATTCTTCTTAAAAAATAAAAAGACAAATAAGTCACCATTTTTAAAACATTTGGTTTCCAGGACTTTAAATGTGGGGTGGAAAATAGGGTTATTTGTTTTTAGAATAACTGCTACTCAAAACTGTAAGTGATACACAAGTAAAAATTAGTATTTAGTATCTACTAAAAAAATAAAGATATACGTATTATTTATTACAAAATAACAAAATACATGTTTTATTAATTTTTGAAAATTTGGTTTCCAGGACTTCAAATGTTGTGGGGGCAATAAAGTTTTATTTTTTTAGAAAAACTCCAACTCTGAAACTAAGAATACTACAGATATACAAATTAGTAACTAGATACTACTTAAAAGATAAAATTACAAATTAATAATAGTTCAATACAAATATTTAACAAATAATGGAATAATTATGTTTGTTCTTTTTGCAAAACTAATTGATGAAGAGTCTAAGAATAAACCATCCACTGTATGTACTATTTGGAGAAGAATAAGCAAATAATAATTTAAAGAATATTTTACTTACATTTGATAATTAATAAAGTGATGACCAGAATTATGAGCAAAATGAGAATAATAGCTGCTACGGCTATTGCAGTGTATTGAGGACGCTCTATAAAGATCTCTTCATTATTGTTTTCCGCAGCAGGGTCTTTATTATCTGCTTTAATTTAAAATATATGTATTATATATATACTAGCTGACCCAGCAAACGTTGTTTTGCCTTTTAAATTATTTTGTTTTTTTTTTTATTAAAAGTGTAATGTACAAAATTGTGACAATTTAAAAAAATCAATCTTGAAAACAATCGAGTGTACAATGCCAGGGGTTTTTGAAAGTTTTTCTATCGGTCTTCTTTCTTGCTCCCGTTTACTTACCCGCTTGCTCTCCCGTTCCCGTTTGCTCTCTCCTTCCCGCTTGCTCTCATGTTCCCGTTTACTCTACCGTATCCGCATGTTTTCCCGTTCCGTATGCTCTCTGTTTCCGCTTGCTCTCCGTTCCCGCTTGCACTCCCGTTCCCGCTTGAATTCCCGTTCCTGTTTGCTCTCCCGTTCCCGCTTGCTCTCCCGTTCCCGCTTGCCCACCCGTTCCCGCTTGCTCTCTTGCTCCCGCTTTCTTTCCGTTTCCGCTTGCTCTCCTTTCCCGCTTGCTCTCTTGTTCCCGTTCCCGCGTACTTTCCCGTTTTCGTTTGCTCTCATGCTTGTTTGGTTTTCCGTTTTTGCTTGCTCTCCCGTTCCCGTTTGCTTTCCTACTCCCGCTTGCTTTCCCGCGCTCGGGGTTTTTAAAGGGGTTTCTATCGCTTTTTTCGCTCCACTTTCTTTCCCTGATTGCTCTCTCGCTACCGGCAGCTTTCTCGCTCCCGTTCGCTTTTCCGCTTCTGGTCGGTTTTCCGCTCTCGGTCGTTTTCCCGCTCCCTTTCCCGCTCCCGGTCACTTTCTTGCTCACGGTCGCTTTCCCGCTCACGGTTGCTCTCCCGCTACCTACCGGCTGCTTTCCCGTTCCCGGGGTTTTTTATCGTTTTTCTTTCGCTCCTTTGTCTTTTCCCGCTTACTCTCACGTTACCAGTTGCTATCCCGCTCCCGGTCGCTTTTCCTCTTCCGGTCGCTTTTCTCGTTCCAGTCGATTTCCCGCTCTCGGTCGTTTCCCCGCTCCCGGTTGCTATCCCGCCTACGTCGCCTTCTTGCTCCCGGTGGTTTTTCAGTTCCCGGTCGCTTTCCCGCTCCCGGTTGCTCTCCCGCTACCTACCGGTTGCTTTTCCGTTCCCGGTCGCTTTCCGTTCCCGGTCGCTTTCCGTTCCCGGTTGCTCTCTTGCCCCCGGTCGCTCTCCCGCTCCCGGTCGCTTTTGCGTTTTATTGTTAATAAAGTGCAATTATGTCCTTTTTATAGTGAAATGCACATATAAAAATATTTTCCAAAATTTATATATATACTAGCTTACCCAGCAAACGTGGTTTTGCCAAATAACTTATTTTGGTTCTCTTAATAAAAGTTTAATGTACACAATTATGACAACTTAAAAAAATCAATATCAATCCTTCCCCGCATGCTCTCCCGTTCCAGCTTGCTCTTTCGTTTCTGCTTGCTCTTCCGTTCCCACTTGGTCTCCCGCTCCCGCTTGCTCTCCATTCCCGCTTCTTAAGGTAGAATAAAGGGAAATGCATATATATATATATATATATATATATATATATATATATATATACATATATATATATATATATATATAATTATTTGGGAGTTTGTCTGTTTGTCCTATATATTATTCATAAACTCCTCCAAAACGGCTGAACCGATTTTTATGAAATTTTTTGTGTACTTATCCTGTTTCTCTTTTGTTTTTTTAAAATAACTTTTTAAAATATTCAAAAAAATAATGTTCTAAATAGATTACACCCTATTCTCAGTCCTCCCTAATGTACACAACAAATTTCATAAAAATCGGTTCAGCCGTTTAGGAGGAGTTTGGAGACAAACACTATGACCCGAGATTTATATATATATATATACAAAGTTTTTTAAAAAGACACTTTTATATTTTTATAACATATACAACAAACATATTAGCATAGGCAATAAACAATTCAACATAAATATCACAAATAATTGTTTAATTAAATTTAGTCCAATCGATCCAAAAATTTAAAAGAATGCATTGTTAATCAGTTCGGAGGTATGTTTGAATTTTTAAGTATCTAGCTCATCGGGAAATTAGTTTAAAATCGATTGCAAATTTTGACTACAGATCGACAGACAGAGAAGTCAAGTTAAAACATCGTTAACGACAATAAATTGAAGTCGTTAACGAAACGAAAATAAAAACGGAAATAATTCCATGAAACGACAACGTAACTAAAACAAAACTAAAACTGAAATAAATAAAACGAATTTAAATAATTGGTGACCAAGGAATTTATTTTGAAAAAGACACAAAACTTCAATGCAGAAATTCCATTTGAACAAGAGCAATATCGAAGCTGCCCGGATGAAGACTTAAATTCACGACCTGCAAAACGCTTTAAATATTTAGTCACCTTAGCTGTCCACTCACAAGTTCAACCGGTAATGGCTATATCTCATACTGATATTGAGCTAACAAAATTTCTTACAGTCCTGCACAATGAAGAACATAAGCCATTGCTTGATGACAACTGCATAGCTGAATGCAGGGGCGCAGCCAGAAATTTTTTCGGGGGGGGGGGGGGGGGCGGGGGGAGAAACTCTTTAGTAAGAAGTTTTACTGAAAAATTTATGACCCACAAAAGTCATGGCTTAACGACAGTTTCAGCAGTAATTAGTAATCATAAGACATTTAATTTAGAACAGTAAATTACAATATGAAATTCAGCCAACGTTTTTTCTGCGAAAAAATGACGGTTTCTTTATTAATGTTAAGGTCGCGATTGATGGTCATCTTGGCAAGCCCATTCAGCCTCTTCTGGCCCATTGTTGTGCGTAGATAATTTTTTCAAAGATTTCTACTTTCTCCTCCCAAAAAACCAATTATTATAACCAACAAATTTCAATTGATACTCTGGTAGGTAGATGCATTTCCACACCCTCCCTGCTTATACCTATGTATTTATATAGAAATGAAGAAAATGTCTGTGTGACCATTTGCTTATTAAATTCAAGCCGCAGGAGAAATCTAAGCAGCATTTGGCATGCAGGTAGACTTTATTCATAAATATTTTTAAAAAATTTAAAAAAATCTATTATTTATTTGAAGTTTGTTTCATTGGCAAAAAACCAAGCAAAGATAACCCTGGACAACGCCGGTTAACCCTGTCAGTAAACTATATAATGGCGGGAAAATTTGCCCTCCCTTTTGGAAAATGCTGAATTTACGTCCCTGTCTTCAAAACTCTGACCCTAAAATGTTTGGTAACTTATTAAAGATTTATTTTCAAAATAATTGTTAACTCAAATATATCTTCAAATACAAGGGCACGCGAGTCACTTCAACATCAACATAGGACCCTGGCTGAATGGGAAAAAAGACAGGCTTTCCAGTTTTAAAAGATTTTGCCCAGAATAAATTATCTCTGCCATGTTCAGAAACGTTTATAGAACGTTTGTTTTCAACACGTGGGATTATTTTTGAAACATAATTTAAAATTGATTTAAATGTACCTTTTATTTACCATAATGATTGAATATTAAATATTTTATGTTAGCAGTAAAAAATTACATCACGTGTTTTTTAAATACTTTGAGCATTTCTGAAAACGAAAACAAAAACTGAAACTGAAACAAAAATAAATGAGTCAAAACGAAATAGAAACTGGAACAAAAATAATGATAAAACTACAATAGAATATGCATTATGGGTGACTTCAATCTTCCTGAAATGAGCTGGAAAAACTATTCTCATCCATATAACAAGGTTTATGATTTATTTACTAGTTTTATAGATGAAATGGGACTACATCAATATGTTGAATCTCCAGCTCGTCAATCAAATATACTTGATCTGCTTCTCTCGAACGATGCTGGCTTTATATCACAGATTCAAATGATGCCCCCAATTGCTCAAAAAGACCACAACACTCTAGTGTTCAAACCCAATCTTGCCATACATCCAACTATGCTCCACGGCCAATGTTATCAACACCTAACCAAATCCTCCTATAGAAACCTAAATAACTATTTTTTTGAAATCAGATGGGATGACGTGTTTCAATACTGCTTCTCGGTTAATGACTGCTGGAAACTTTTTCTCAACATTGTTACCAATGCTATCCAGAGTGTTGCTCCAGGACAAGACCGACCTATCAAGACCACAAAAGTAAAAAAGTCATCATATCCTACATTCATCGTTCAAGCTCAGAAAGTTAAGCTGCAGGCCTTCCACAAATGGCGTTCAAATAGGAGGATCGAAAGCAAAAATATCTACAGGCAATTTTCAAGAGACCTCAGGAGGAGTATAAAAAATTACCATAAATCACAGGAAAGTTTACTTGTCTCAGCTGGGGATACTGGTCGTTTCTATCGATTTGTCAACAGAAAGTTATCGACACATAATCCAATACAGGAGATTAAAAGTCAGGATGGAACAATCACCTCTGATCCAACTGAGATTGCTAACATTTTCATCAATTATTTTTGCAGTGTATTTACGGTCGATGATGGCTCAAATTGTATCTTGCCTGCTCGAACCAACAACAAACTTGAAAAAATCATTTTTACTCCTGATCGTATTTATCAGACACTTCGAAATCTCAAACCTTCTTCATCATCTGGACCTGATGGTATTTCAAATAGCCAACTCAGAAATTGTGCTGCTGGATTTTTCGTACAACTCTGCCATATTTTCAACTTCTCTTTCAATACGCATGAAAAACCCCTTGATTGGAGATCAGCTTATATTGCTCCAATTCACAAAAAAGGTTCTACAGGAAATTACAGACCAATATCGCTAACATCTTTTTGATGTCGTGCAATAAAGCAGATAATCAATAAAGACATCCTCAATTACCTTCAGACAAACAACCTCATGTCTCCCAGTCAACACGGTTTTCTGAATTCAAGGTCTACATGTTCAAATCTGATTGAGTGTACCAATGACTGGTCAATCTCAAAGCAAGACCATCAGGGTACTGATATTATATACTTCGACTTCAAAATAAGCTTTTGATTCAGTGCCCCACCCTAAATTACTGACAAAACTTTAAGCTTACGGAATTTCGGGCAACCTGTTCTTGTGGATAATGAAGTTTTTGGCAAACCGGGTTCAGGCTGTCAAGGTGAATGGCCAATTATCCCACAGTAGATATGTGACAAGTGGTGTATCCCAATGAAATTGTGCTTGGGCCTACGCTTTTCCTTGTTTACATAAACGATGTTGTAGACGCATTTACAGACAAGTCTGTAAAATACAAACTATTCGCTGACAATATCAAGGTTTACTCATCCTCATCATCCCCTCCCAGCTCTTCCCTTCAAACTGCTATTGAAAAGTTAGTGTTATGGAGCAAAAAATGGCAATTACAATGACCCCAGACAAATGCTTCCAAGCTTCTATCAAAACAACGAGGAGCAGCATTATGCCCAACAAATATTCAATCTGCTCACGACCCATATCCTCCACAGACAATGTACGCGACCTAGGTGTCATCGTCGACAGTGAACTCAATTTCAAAGCCCATATCAACCAAATCATTCACAAGGCCTTTGTTAGAACACGCCTAATCCTTAAATGCTTTCGTTCATGGGACAAGCGAATATTGACCAAAGCGTATTGCACATATGTTCGTCCAATTCTTGAATATTGTTCTCCGGTCTGGAGCCCACATAACAAGCAGTTTATAACAAATATTGAGCGAATTCAAAGATTTTTCACAAGGGCCATACCAGGATTACGAACTCTACCTTATATGATAAGACTTCAAAAACTTGGTTTAATGACACTGGAACATTGACGACTTATCCACGATTTATGCCTTGTGCACAAAATACTCAAGGAATTCTAGTTATATCTAGATATCCATGAAAATACTATACAGCTTCACTTCCTGCATCATTCCTAAATTCCCTAATTTCCTGCTGTCTCACACTCGTGGTCACATCCTTCGTCTAAGCCAAGAAAAATGCTCCACCACTCACAGGCTCCGTTTCTTCACCAGCCGGGTCGTGAAACCTTGGAACTTCTTAGCTCCACATATTGTTAACTCCACAACTCATAGTCGTTTAAGTCCTGCGTTTTTGATGCCGATTTGAATAAGTTTCTGATAATTTAATTGAATTATATATATTTCATCTATGCACACTATATGTACCGATTACCTGTTAGAAATTTGTGTCTTTGTTTCGGCGACTAGTGATCTTATTTTTCCTCTTCAGTTTTTTTCGAAACTTGAGGCAAATAAAAATTTCTGACAAAAATTCTATGGGAGTGGGAAAGCGTCTGTGGTCGGGAAAGCGACCGGGAGCGGGAGAGCAAGCGGGGAAGGAAACGGGAGCAAGAGAGAAAAAACGATAGAAAACCTCTAAAAATCCCGAGCAACGCAAGGTACAACGCTCGTATATATATAAATGTCTGTCTGTTTGGTTTTTAGTCTTTCATGCACTGCTACACCATTCATCCGATCCTAACCAACATTTCACACGACCTTGAAAATACATAGAGGAAGGTTTTTGTTAAAATATTGAGATCGGTCACAATGTCAGCGGGAGCGGGAACTTGCTAACAATTATGCACAATACGCAGTAACGGAAATAAAAAAAATAAATAACAGATGCAGGATTAAACGAGAAAATAACCACGCGAAAGCGCTATTATATCTTAAAAAAGTACTTTTAATATAGTGATGTGTGATTCAACAGGATTATATAAACATGGAGAATATTTTTGTAAGTAATCCAGAGATATGGTTTTTGTAATCTAACAAGAAATGCTCAATACATGGATATGAAAACTAAAACTGCCATCAAATTTTAAATTTTTTATAAAAAGGGGCGTTATCGCCAACCTTGGGAAACACTGGACTAAGACAGTAGCACTAATTTTATTTGTATTTTCAGCTTCTGACAGTAATAATACCATATTTTAGTGACAATATAAAACTGAGTTCAAGCGTTACATAAAAAACGTTTCTGAAACGTAACATAGGAAACGTTTCTGAAACGTAACATAGGAAACGTTTCTTAACTTACAGTGCATGAGCAAATCAACCAAAAAAACGGTTTCTTGTAACCGGAAAGTAACAAAACAAGTAAGCAGTATAAATTTTTTTTACAAACTAGTTTTAATATATATATATATATATATATATATATATATATATATATATATATATTTCCTATAAATCGAAAATATTTAATTAAATTTATTTATTTATTTATTTTCACTTTAAATCTAAAATATTTATTAAATTAAATCTAGCCATGGGAAAAAATTCGAAAAATATTACAAAAATACTATCACCAAAGTTGAACATGTGTGCAAATTTTCAGAATGATTAAATAACGGGAAAGGTTCAAAATTGGAAAATTCAAAATAGTCCGATTTATGGGTCCGATTAACCTGACGAAGCAAGCTAATATAGGACTTGTAAAAAAACCTTATATAATCGTTAACATGTTTATTTTTGTTAAAGGCGCTACGGAACATCACCCGCATAGATACTATCATCTATAGAGTTTATCAAGCCAAACTTTTTTTTTTATTTGATTGGAATATCAAACTATATAAATGAGAATAAAAAATCAGCTAAAAACAGCAATGGCTGTAATAAACAAAACCCTAGTTATTTATTTATTCTACTATTTGTCATGAAATTTATCATTGAAAGCTGATTAAAAAAACTCAAACTCAACCTTGACATTCTGAATTGTTTAATTTCTTAAATCCCGGAAAACATTTGCGGCACACAAAACTTCCGACAGTATTCTTACATATTTCTTCACTGCCGCAATTATAATTTTTTTCTGAGCACTCATTAACATCTGTGTATTAGTAATAACAGTAATAAATAAAGTAGAAACAGCAATGGCAATAACAAACAAAACCCTAGTTAATCATTTATTCTGTTGTTTATTATTTGCAATTTATCATTGAAAGCTGATTAAAAAAACTCAAACTCAACCTTGACATTCTGAATTGTTTAATTTCTTAAATCCCGGAGAACATTTGCGGCACATAAAACTTCCTACAGTATTTTTACATATTTCTTCACTGCTGCAATTGTGATTTTTTTCTGAGCACTCATTAACATCTGTGTATTAGTAATAATAGTAATAAATAAAGTAGAAACAGCAATGGCAATAACAAACAAAATACTAGTTAATCATTTATTCTGTTGTTTATCATTTGCAATTCATCATTGAAAGCTGATTACAAAAACTCAAACTCAACCTTGACATTCTGAATTGTTTAATTTCTTAAATCCCGGAAAACATTTGCGGCACATAAAACTTCCTACAGTATTTTTACATATTTCTTCACTGCTGCAATTGTGATTTTTTTCTGAACACTCATTAACATCTGTGTATTAGTAATAATAGTAATAAATAAAGTAGAAACAGCAATGGCAATAACAAACAAAATACTAGTTAATCATTTATTCTGTTGTTTATCATTTGCAATTTATCATTGAAAGCTGTATAAAAAAAATCAAACTCAACCTTGACATTCTGAATTGTTTAATTTCTTAAATCCCGGAAAACATTTGCTGCACATAAAACTTCCTACAGTATTCTTACATATTTCTTCACTGTCGCAATTGTGATTTTTTTCTGAGCACTCATTAACATCTGTGTATTAGTGTTCGGGAGACTTTTTGTTAGGAATTAACTTATATTTAGTTTCTTTGGTTTTTTGATTTTCTTCCAGCGAGCATTGTTGTTGTTTCGAGTTGTTGAAATAAAGAAAGTTCTCGAAGGATTGTCGTCGAGTTGCGTGGTTTAAAATAGATATTAGCGAAAGAATTTCTAACGAACAAATTTGGTAGCAGAGCGTGGTTTATAGTATAGTCTATTCCGAAGTCGAATTTTGAAACGTTATTACGAAAGAATTATCGAAAATGTCGAATAAGGCGAATTCAGAGATAGACGAAAGCGAGACTATGCTCATTCAAGAAAAGGAAAACGAAATGCAAGCTGTAATGTGCAAAGCTAGAGCACAATTTACTCGTGAATATTTTCAGTTGAAAAAATTGCTAAACAGTAACGACGTGTCTAAAATTGCAGAAATTGAAGATAGACAGGAACGTATTACGAAGATTGAAATGCATGCAATAGAAAGTATGGAAAACCTGTTGGGTTATTATGCGGAGATAAGCGAAACGTTGAAAGAACAGCAAATACAGAAAAATATTGCTACTCTAGAAACTGAGTTTTCTACAATAATGGAAAAAGCAGAACATTTTTTAGAAAATAGCAAAAGACAATCATCTCCTCGTCCTCAGTCATCTGCCAACTTAATATCGTCCGAAGCTGGATTAATGTCTTCGAATGTCTGGACGTCGAGAACTGCACCAACTGTCATCCCGTTCTCATCCCATGGCGGTTTCGTTCCATTATCTACCACCAGTAACGACTACCGCGTTCACTCAGCAAGCTTTCTCCCCCAGGCTCAGCCGAGTATCGCAAACCATCATTCTTCCGTTCAACCAACAGCCAGCGATGTCGGTCATGACTTGTGGAGGCAGCTAAAAAAGGTATCAATTCCTGTATTTAACGGAGACAAATCAAAATATGAAGCGTGGAAAGCAGCCTTTATTGCATGCATTGACAAAGCTCCAATGTCCGCTGAATATAAATTGCTTCAGTTACGTCAGTACCTTAGCGGTGACGCCTTGAAAGTTGTGGAAAACCTAGGACATTCAGCGGAAAGTTACGAGGCAGCAAAGCAACGTTTAAAAAGAAAGTTTGGTGGCATTCGTCGACAAGTTGCCTTGCAGCTTGAAGCCGTAGATAACTTTCGTCCGCTTAGAGCTGGTAGTGCCATCGATCTAGATAGATTTGCCGATCTTCTCGATTTGACTGTAATCAACTTACGTGAATCTGGTCGATATGATGAACTGGGTTGTGGCTCAATGTACCACAAGATTATTAAAAAAATGGACGAAGCCATGAATGCGTCTTTTCAGCGTTGGCTATTTGAACATCAAAGAGTCGAAAATGTAGAAAATCTGCGTCATTTCGTACTGCAAGAAGCAGAATTTCGAACAATTGCATCCGAAGTGGTTCATGGACTATCAAAAATTGAAGTCAGTTCTCAACGTCGTAATCCGAATCTACAATCATCTTCGTATTTTGGACAAAATGATGATGTAACAACGAAGACTTGTGAATGCTGCGGTGGATACCATCCAATCTGGAAATGCGAAGTGTTCAGCCAAAAAACTGTCGACAGCAGATGGAAGCTTGCCATAGAAAAACATCTCTGTTTTCGGTGTTTGGGTTCATCGCATAGAGGCTCAACATGCAAACGCAGTAGGTTGTGCGGTCTAGAGGGTTGTATGAACACTCATCATCGACTTCTCCACGGTAGATATGAGAATCGTCAACTTACTTCTGTTCGACCTCTTGCTAACGTACGAAGGGGAGAAGCCAACGATAACAAACAAGAAAACGTAACAATGACAGCGACTGAACCAGGAAATAACAACGTGATTGCTTTACGAACCGTGCCAGTTATTCTAAGAAATGGGTTCAAGTCAATAAAGATCAACGCTTTACTTGACGACGGGTCGACCAAAACCTACATAAACTCCGACGTTGTTGCAGAACTTGGTCTCCTCGGCAGTTCACGTCATGTTACTGTGAGTATGCTAAATGGTCATCAAGCTGGTTTCCAGACACAAGCAGTGGAGGTGGAACTTCAAAGTTTGAATCGTGTAATTAAGATGAAAATAAATGCCTTCACAACAAATAAAGTCACTGGTGATATGAAAGCGGTAGATTGGAAGAGGTTTCAGATGAAATGGCCGCATCTACGTAACATCAAGTTTCCATATATTGAACCGCGTGCAAAGATCGATATGCTCATAGGATTAGATTATGCAGATTTACATTTTTCTTGACAGGAGGTGCGTGGCAAAAAAGGTGCACCTATTGCAAGATTGACTCCGCTCGGATGGACTTGTGTTGGAGCGTCGTCGCCAAATCAAAACCAATTCCAGATATCTTTTGCATACACGTATTTGATTCAGAAAGAAGCCGATCTCGGCTTAGCACTGCGCAAATTTTGGGAAGTAGAAGAAATGACAACAAAGAACGACACGATGTCAATTTTAGATCAAGCAACAAAAATGCATGTTGGTGACGATGACGATGTATTTCCTGGTAATGAAAACATACTTACTGAATCAAATGAGAACGGTTCTAATAACGTGAAGAGCAGTATCTTTGTAACGGCTGATGATGGTGATGATGATAATAAACTTGCTGAAACTTGTCTTTCTCACGATTCAAAACGTTCTGATAACGTGGAAAATAACTTGAGAAATGATAGTCGAGATAAAGATGCAGGCACCAGCGAGATGAAGGATCAGAAAAATGAGGTCGTCAACGTTATCGACAACAGTGGTTCTCAGGTCAACGATGGAATTAGTATAAATCAACCAAATTGCCGACAAGCCAGCTTTCTTTCTGAAAGTTCCAAACTTCAAGGAGGTACAGTCATTGTAGAACTCGGAGGTGCATGTTTCAAAGAGGTGTCGTTGTCACTGCGCGTCGGAAGATCTGTTTCGGAAGCTCTTGGAACTTGCAAGTGCCGAAAGCCGCCCAGCAGCGACGAATTTCATCAAGCAAGCAGGGAAGATGGCTTTGAGTTGACAGTCAATAATAAACCAGAAGCTGGTGAAAATAATGGAAACTTGAGCTGCTTAAATAATTCGGGAAGAATTCAAGGAATGTTATCTGCGAGAGACTCGGTACAAAAAAGATCAAGCTTTCAAAACGATAGAGCTGTTCTCGATGAGTTAGCTTTAATATTGAGAATTGAAAACCAAGCTTCAGAACATGAAGCTGCAGCAAAACCGAAGAACATCTTGAAGGAATCGATGAGTGTCAATTCTTCCCAGGCCGTAGAAAGGAAAATCGAGTTGAGAATTAACAAAATCGGAGGCAAAAATGAAAATCGTGAATCTGTAAATCGTGAAAAAGAAAGATTAAACCTAGACAGATATTCTAGTTGGATTCGTCTTGTGAGAATTGTATCATGGATCATAAGATTTATCGGTAATTTTCAGTTGGTGAAACAGAACCGAATCAAAGGCGAATTAAATTCAGATGAATTGAACGAGTCCGAAGTTTTGTTATTAAAGTCTTGCCAACAAGAAGCTTTCGAAAATGAATATCGCGCATTGCTACAAAGAAAACCGTTACCAAAATGCAGCAAATTACTTGTATTAAATCCTCAACTTGATGAAGACGGATTGATGAGAAGCAACAGTCGATTAGTGAATGCAGAAATGTTGCATTACGATACAAAATATCCGATAATACTACCGAAGAAACATAGTATTACACAATTAATCATCAAGTTTGAACACGAACAAGGAGCTCATATTTGTGGAATTAATCATCTGTTGGCAAAACTTTCGAAAAGATACTGGATCCTGTCGGCACGTGAAGCTATTCGTGAATATCAATATGTTTGCATGGAATGCAAAAGAAGAAATGCAAAAGCCGCAAATCAAATAATGGCACCACTTCCGATTTCCAGACTAAAGGCACCAGAACCGTTATGCACTTTTAGTCACACGGCACTAGATTTTGCAGGGCCATTCATTACAATCCGTGGTAAAGGTAAAAGTCGCGAAAAACGTTACCTGTGCTTGTTTACGTGCATGGCTACCAGAGCAGTCCATTTGGAAATGGCGTATGGACTTGACACCGATTCGTTTTTGAATGCGCTTTATCGTTTCGCAAATCGTAGAGGATGGCCTAATGAATTTACATCCGATAACGGACGCAATTTTGTTGGAGCCGTTCATGAGCTCAACGAACTTATATCTCAATGGAATCAAAAGAAGATTGTGAAATCTACATCGTCGCATTCAGTAAAGTGGAATTTCAATCCTCCGGTTGCACCTCATTTCGGTGGCGTGTTTGAAATTATGATTAAAGCAGCTAAACGCGCAGTTTATGCTATACTTGGACGTGCCGATGTTACGGACGAAGAATTATCAAGTGCCTTCATCGGAGCTGAGGCACTTCTGAATTCACGTCCATTAACATATCAATCATCGAGTTCGAGCGATATCATTCCGTTAACACCAAGCCATTTTCTACACGGAGAACTGGGTCATCAAGCTGCACCAGTAATAGAACCGGTAAACAACTTGAATCACGTAAGACGACGTTGGAGACGAGTACAAGAACTTATTAGACATTTCTGGCAGCGGTGGCTTCAGGAATGGATCCCCGGACTGAGTTCACGAAAGAAATGGAACTCTGTTAAGCGGGACTTTGCGATTGGTGACGTCGTAATAGTGATGAACTCCGACACTGCAAGAGGACAGTGGCCACTTGGAAGAGTTGTTGACGTGATGCCTGGCAAAGATGGTCATGTACGAGTAGTGAAAGTTCAAGTAGGTCAAACTGTCCTGACACGTGCGATTAGCCATCTCTCTCCGCTGGAAATCGCCGACGATTAAATGTTTTCGATAGTTTTGCCTGAGCGTAATAACATGATCTTTTTGAATAGAGTGTCCGAATAATATTAGACTTTGAAATACTAAGAACATTAGGCTTCTTTAAGACGTCCGAAACATTGTAATTACTTTTGATGATTTCATAGAGTAATCGTGAATTTAATTGAATGATTAGACGTTTATGAATTCTGATGATGATCGAGATGTTGCAATCACTTGCAATTCAATATTATGATAGCAATATTCTATGAGATTATTACGTTGGTTTTGTTGACTCGATATTTATTATAATATATGATCGTTATCATTTAGACATTAAATGTTATTGACATTTGAATTCTCAAACTTCAAATTTTGTTGCTCTGTCTGTCCTTGAAACGGAAACATTGAACCTATGACTGACATGGCATTTGTAATATGGATTATTGAACAAGTGTGATCACACCTCATCCGCGCAGCTGAATTTAATTTGACATGATGAACAGATTCGAATTTCTCATTCAAATTAAAATGTTTTTCATGATGTTTGACTTTAAACGCTAGTAGATAGCTTCTGCAGTTTCTGGTTGTTCCAGCTTATTTGAACTGGCTTAAATTGTAACGGCTTCTTTATTGAATTGTTTGCTTTACATGAATTGAATTAAACGTGCGACCGAATTACTGATGTACTGTCATTCCGTCCTAAATCTGTAACATAACTATGTGAAGTTTAATTATCGATCAATAGAGATTAATTTTAGTTTCCGTCCTTTGAGTGATGTTGATACATCACGAAGGGGAGAATGTTCGGGAGACTTTTTGTTAGGAATTAACTTATATTTAGTTTCTTTGGTTTTTTGATTTTCTTCCAGCGAGCATTGTTGTTGTTTCGAGTTGTTGAAATAAAGAAAGTTCTCGAAGGATTGTCGTCGAGTTGCGTGGTTTAAAATAGAAATTAGCGAAAGAATTTCTAACGAACAATTAGTAATAATAGTAAAAAATAAAATAAAAACAGCAATGGCAATAACAAACAAAATACTAGTTAATCATTTATTCTGTTCTTTATCATTTGCAATTTATCATTGAAAGCTGATTACAAAAACTCAAACTCAACCTTGACATTCTAAATTGTTTAATTTCTTAAATCCTGGAGAACATTTGCGGCACATAAAACTTCCTACAGTATTCTCACATATTTTTTCACTGCCGCAATTGTGATTTTTTTCTGAGCACTCATTAACATCTGTGTATTAGTAATAATTGTAATAATAATAATACTAATGTTTGACAATATTTAGAGTGGCGTAAATCCTAAAGGACTTCAAGGCCACTGAAGGGTTCTTTGCAGAGGCAGCCATTTATAGGCGCCTACCCCTTTAGCAATGCGAGTGAACTTCTTGCTTAAGGAGTTACGCTGGTGACGCCGGTGAGGCCTGAACTGCCGACCTAATGATTGACAGGCGAACGATCCACCGCTCTGCCACCAGCGCCTCTAAATAAATAATAAATAAAGTGAAAACAGCAATGGCAATAACAAACAAAATCCTAGTTAATCATTTATTCTGGTGTTTATCATTTGCAATTTTTCATTGAAAGCTGATTAAAAAAACTCAAGCTCAACCTTGACATTCTGAATTGTTTAATTTCTTTAAATAAAGTAGAAACATCAATGGCAATAACAAACAAACCCCTAGTTAATTATTTATTCTGTTGTTTATCATTTGCAATTTATCATTGAAAGCTGATTACAAAAACTCAAACTCAACCTTGACATTCTGAATTGTTTAATTTCTGCCGCAATTGTGATTTTTTTCTGAGCACTCATTAGTAATAATTGTAATAAATAAAGTAAAAACAGCAATGGCAATAACAAACAAAATCCTAGTTAATCATTTATTCTGTTGTTTTTCATTTACAATTTATCATTGAAAGCTGATTACAAAAACTCAAACTCAACCTTGACATTCTGAATTGTTTGATTTCTTAAATCCCGGAGAACATTTGCTGCAAATAAAACTGCCTAAAGTATTCTTACATATTTCTTCACTGCCGCAATTGTGATTTTTTTCTGAGCACTCATCAACATCTGTGTATTAGTAATAATAGTAATAAATAAAATAGAAACAGCAATGGCAATAGCAAACAAAACCCTAGTTACTCATTTATGCTGTTGTTTATCATTTGCAATTTATCATTGAAAGCTGATTAAACAAACTCAAACTCAACCTTGACATTCTGAATTGTTTAATTTCTTAAATCCCGGAGAACATTTGCGGCACATAAAACTTCCTACAGTATTCTTACATATTTCTTCACTGCCGCAATTGTGATTTTTTTCTGAGCACTCATTTATATCTGCATGATTAAAAATTTAATTCAGTATTAAATTTTTTTCTAAGTTTTTATCAAAAAACGTTTTTTAAATATGTCTTAGTCTAGAGATGCGTTGACATAGCAGTATAAATATATATTTCAGCGTTTACGCCTAGGATCCTGGTTTTAAATCCTAGGCAAGCAAAATTGCTACTTACGGCTCATATCAACTCAGTTTTCTATCCAATTTTGGTAGGCAAATGTGTATCAGTTTTTAACTAGATGAAAAAAAGTTTGGCCCAATCCGATTTCAGATACAATTGCGAGTGACAGTAAGATACAATAACCACATCACCGAGCAACTAACAAATTACAATTTTTCCACTATCCAAGAATATGGTTAAGCCGGTCTAATAATAAAATGTATAAAAAACTGTTTGGTCATGTTAATACCTAGACAATCAGAAATAGAGAAGTGTTTGAAGCCAGGCTTACAGCTGCAAGTGTAGTTGTTTCTATTGTTAATGCACACTGTTGAAGTTGGGTTGCATTTGAGCTTACCTTCAAAACACCACGCTTGAAAACAAAATTTAAGTTATTTGTAAAATTATGTTATTTGTTGTAAACAGAAAAACCCTGCAAGGTTGATTTTTTTAATGCCTGTCCGGTCCTGGTTGTTTTACAAGCAAAACAATCTAGATCATGCCTGTTGTATAAGAGAAAAATCCAGGCACGGCCAGTTTTATATAAATGCAATGTCCGGGTTACTCAACTCTGCGAAAAAATTTATGGAAGTTTTTTGTTGTTGTTTTTCTTCTCTCTTTTGTATTAACTATTTTTTTCTCGTTTTCTCTTTTTCTCGTTTCTGTTTTTTACTAGGGATGTCACGGGTAGTACTTTTTGAAGTTTTTTTTCGGGTTTGTCTCCCGCTCCCGGTCACAGCACCAGACAAATTATATTCGACTGTTTTTGTAAACCGTATATGAACACATTCACCAAAGGCCACAAACACAGTAAAGCATCACGCATGCCCGCTATGTCAAATCTGGCATGGGTCGTTTAACACCAAGGGACCACGCTTCAAAAACACTTATGCCTCGAGCAATCAACAAGTTTGTAGAAAATATGGTTGTAATATACAACAATTTTACTTGTCACATACAGTAAATAAAAAACTGCACAAGAAATAACGCTAAGATCTTAAGATCAAACGAGCAAGAGACAATTGAATAAAAATTTTTTAAAAACTGCTTTAAACTGTTCGTACAAACTGTAGGTATATACACACTCAAACAGCCAGTTACCATACACCTCAAAACATCACTAACACCCGGTATACCACTTCTGCCACATTTCAAAGAGACGCACACGCTCGCTTTAGCGAGGTCAGGAAAAGTTCCATATTTCAAAGAGACGCTTACGCTCGTCGATAAATCAATCAAACTCACATTTCATGCATACTTCAAATAAAAACAAAATACATTGGAAATCATTTAATTGATATAAGAAACTTATTTTGTTTTTGAATAAAAGTAGCGGTAGCAAATAGCGCTGAGACAGCTAAAAAATGTAGCGGCGCTGCCATCAATGATCTTGTCAGCCAATAGCATATATATAGAATAAATATATTGGAGATGAGCAGGTTTTGAGTGAGATGCCAAGATGGCCTCCGAAAAACGATTTAGAGTCTTTTGGTTCCATGAATATTCATTATTTGTATTAATCTATTTTTGGTACGACAGCGGAGACTAAACTCCGCTTTGTAAGAAACAGAAACGTCAATTTCTTATAGCTAAAAGTAGTTGATATGAGCTTTATTTTAATTTAACGCGATATCCGACATAAAAAATATACAATTCTAATTTACCGATAACACAGGCGACGTTAAATAGACATAAATAGACCATCGAACTAGAGACTACGCAAATAAAATTCAATGTCAACTGACATTTTTATAAAAAAATTTGTTAATTTTTATAAAGTTAAACATTTATTTTGTACATAAAAAATTTTTTTTCTATTAAAAAATATTTGATTAAGTTACTATACGGTTGTAACTCTCAGCTCTTTGTTTCGGATCTCCGGTCTACTAGGCTGCCTTGCTAAAAGCCTTCCTAAACAACAGGCGGGCCGATATATTTATTCTATATATATGGCCAATAGTAACGCTCTTAACAACTCTGGTTGCCATCACTATTTTTTTTTAATTACTGATATTTTTATTGAATGGGCTACAATTAAAAGACCTAATATTTTTTGACTGTGAACAATTTAATTAACTGTCAAATTTAAATTTTTATCTAAATGGACAGCAAATAGCGTACAATAAAAGTTCAATAACACAAAAACCAACCATTTTGATGCTTGATTATTAACTTACATTATGTGTTTTTGTCTTATTGTCCGATGTTAAGGTATTTTGAGAAATCTTGGGATTTTTTCGAAAAAATCTCGGGATTTTTGTGTGAACTAGAGTGGCAACACGGGTTCAGTGTATTATTTATAGTGTCGCCCGAATTGCCGAAGGCCGAATTGCCGAATGACCCATTTTGGCTTTTTGAACCAAATTACCGAAAGCTGATTTTGATAAAAGGCCCAATTGCCAAACGCTGATTTTGATAAAAGGCCGAAGTCAATTAATTAATACTAAAATTATATTTCTATATCTAGTTAGTACACTCTTTGTCTATTAATTGGGAGATAATCTTTTATAAGAAAAGCGTATCATAATTGAGATTAAGTATGATTAAAATGCATGATTTATTTGTTTAATTTTATGATGCTATTAGAATTGGAATTAATCTTCAATTTTGGACCGAGTAGCTTTTTGAAAGGTGCAACTAAACACTTCATTACAACTAAACTCATTTGTTGAAATTAAAATGACCTCTTTTATGGATTTTCTTTATCTTAAAAAAAACAAATTAATGCTTTATTAATATTTTGTTATTTTTTTAACAGTAACCTCTCAAAAGTTTCATGTTTGCTAAAAATTCTGTTTTTCAGGAAGCATTTGTTTTTTAATAAATTTGAAAAATACTTAATCAATGCAATGGATACTGTTCTCAAAGTGGATATCATGGTTATAGTAATGAAAGAATTACTTTGCATTCATTTCCTTGCGACCCAAAGCTGTGTGTACGGTGGATACGTGCAAATCCGACTTTAAACCGTCTAAAAATTTCAGGATGTGCTCATTACATTTCAGAGAATATAAACTTGTCACTGAACATCATGATAGCAATAAAAGACAAAAACACTCAGACAATAAGCTTGCCAAGATATACCTCATCAAAAACTTGGTACTATCGATATTTTCAAACTTGCCGTCCTATTTGACGTCACTCGACACCTAAAGCATCAATGTCGGGTAGTCAGCAGATGGAAACAGAAAAATTAGAAACACTTTTAGAAATGTTCGAAATGACTGATTCTCATCGAAATAAAAAATCAACATCATAATCATCATCTACTACTACCGAGTGGATTTCAGATACTTTTAGTGGAAATTCTAGCAATATTTTATCTAAAAATGAACGCCTCTATGCCAGAAATTATGGCTTCTATAACAGTTCCAGCTGATTTAACAGTTACTCTAATGAACAAGAAGGTGGTTGCATCTCAACATTATAAAGAGGTAGTCTGGAAAAGAGTTCACAGCTCCAAAACTTGATGGCACTTGTAAAATGTTGGTGTGAAAACAAGTTTCAGGTTCCAATAAATCATATGTACATTTTCCATCAACAGCCTCCAAACATTAATTCTATAAATGTGGAAAGGGCTGTGTGTGTCAGATTTTTTAGACAGCATTAACCGCGGTGGTCTTGTGAAGCCATGTAAATTCTTATACAACTTTATCGTCCATTGTTAAAGTTAAAAGTTAAAGTAGATTAATTTTTGAGTGCCACTTACTAAACAGACCAGCGGCCACTTTACAATGTTGGCAACTTGCAGATAAGACTAACGGCGTATGCGGTGTTTTACGGCGCCGCTGGCAGCCCCGCACACTACTCAATAGCTCCACAAGTGCACGAAGGGACTTTAACCCCCCAACCAAAGTTGGTACTCATTTATCGACCACCAAAGGATGAAACGCTGAGTTGACGTGATCACATGTAAGTTAGTTTCTTGCTCAAGGAAATTACGTGCCCGGACCGGGAATCGAACCGAGGTCTATACCACTAGACCAGCACGTGTCTTTGATGAACTGTGGATGACTCCATACCTAAAATCCAAGTTTCTGTTAGGTTTTGTCCAACAAAAGGTTTTCTGCAAAATTATGAATCGGCCAACGTACAATGAAAAGTACCTGCATTTGAAGTTTAGAAGAAACATATGCACTGTCGGTCATGACTTATAGGATCATGTGGCTTGACGATTTTTTAACTACGTCGCTAAGAACTTTATAAAACAGTTAACAAGCAATGCCAACCAAGTTTATTATGAATCCTCTGCTAAGAAAATAAAAATATCTAAGTTTTCGAATGCTTTTAACAGAATAAACTTTTAGATACTTCATTAAACTTTAAATATACATGTAATATATTAAATTAAAATTGAAAATGTTCAGTTAATAAAATGTTGAAGTTTTATTTGTGAGCTCTTCATTTATTAATCAATATTGCTTAACAATTAGAGCACGCATTTGGCCTGTTAGGCTACCAGACGCATGGCTCCATGTCGTACACGCGCAAATCAGATTATTGTCCCTATGCTAATGTTGAGTCCATGGCATACCCCGCGTTGTTACGTAACACAATTTAAATTTAGTTTGTTATTTAATTTGTATATTAAGCGTAACAAAACAGTTTTACAATGAAATAACTTAAAAGAAAATTGAAAACAAATGCAATTTACATAACAAAGTTTGAAAAGGGTTTTACGCAATTTTGAACAAATTTATTTATTTCATGTTTATCCAGTGGCAAAACATAGGTTGCAATAACTAGGGGCGGGCAGGCCAAGGCCAAACGACACCTCTTCCTTCCTTCAAAAAAATTACGGGTTAGGAGCAAAAAAGAGAAAAGGAGAGACAAATGAAAGAAGAGAAAGAGGAACTAAGGGAGAAAAAGGGTAAAAGGAGGAGTATGGGAGGGAAAAATAGGGAAGATAGAAGGGAAAAGAGAAAAAAAGAAAAAAGCAAGAAAAGAGAGAAGCAAAAAAGAAACAACGAAAAAATACCTTTAAAACCCTGGTTATCGCTGCTAGTTAGCAGATAAAGATAATACATAGTTACACCAAAGTTCAAAAACCAATAGATACCGGAAGACTAGTAAACACACGTTTAAAAAATAATAATGAAATATTCAAAGTAAACAACTTTTTGACTAAAAAATGTTTTTCAGTTAATATTCAGTTAGTATTCTTGTTTTTCAGTAACAGTTTTGAGATTTAATTTAAGTTATATAGTTACAGTTTAAATCATTAAAATTAGTTTTCGATAGAAAAATAAAACATTTTTAGAAGTAAAAAAAGTTGAAGGAGTCGATTCGGTAATCTAACCACTGGAGTCGGTTGAAAATAGCGACTCCGAATCGGAGTTGACTCGGAGTCTAGAGTTGACTCCATAACTCTGGTCGCTACCATTAATGTTTTTTCATAGTGTTTTATCAAATTAGTGATTGAAAAAAGGTTTCTTTGTAGTTATTAGTTTTAGTGTGCTATCATGTTAGTTATTGAAAAAGGATTCTCTGTAGGGTCATTGGTAATGCTACCTTATAATAATTGTTTCGCTTCTTCAGTTATCCATGCTCTTGCTGAATTTTTGTTTTCTCGAGTTTGATGGTAAATTATGCTGGTAGTCTCCATCTTCTAATTATGTATGCATGTTGTAAGTTATTGTTGTTTTCATTGTTTTTTAAGATAATTGTATTTAGCGAATTTATTGGAGCGCTTTGAATTTAAGAAAAAATGTTTTATAAGTTTGTTTGATTGATTAATTAATCACTATCTACAAAACCATTTTCATGAGATAAAAAAAACGTTAAACTTACTTTTCAACCGACAGTAGTAATACATTTTTGCGTACTGACCAGATTTAGGAAATGCAGAAACCTTTTTAAAATCAAGATTTGTTCTAGAAAAATTGCAGACCTTGTTTGTACATTGTTGAGTAGATCGAACATATGGATTGTCAGTAAAGTTAATGTCGTCAAAACTGGATTCTGTCCAGTGTTCCGTTGGAAAAGTAGAATTTCTTAGCAAACATTTCCAACGTGCATCATCAGTGTTGTATGCTCCTGAAGAAGACCAGGTAGCAAACCAAAAATTTCTCACATAGTTAACATTTAAAATTGCAAGTAGTGCCTTGAAATAACATATAATTGTTGAACCGTAATTAAAAGAAGAAGTTGAATAACTAGTAAAGATAGTGGTTTTTTTAAACCTCATGATGTTTAACACCATGCGTTAGACGACATGACAAAATTAATTTAAAACCACTAAAATAAAATCAGTTGGTGGTCTGATATTGCACTCAGTGGTAGATCTAAGAATTTGGTAAGGAAGGGCCCAAACCTTTTTCAGTTTTTTTTTTAATTTTGATTGCTGTCGTTATAAAGTCCGTTGTAAGATATCTTGAATTTTTTATTTAGTAAAACCAAACAAAAAAAAATCGAAATTAAACTTTTAATCTACTCTCATTTTCCCCTCTTTTTTTCTCTTTTGCTTACTTTCTGTATTTTTTCTCTTTGAAGCAATATCAACACAAAACACCTCTTTTTTCATCATAAAGTTCAGTCATTAGACACTTAAAAGCTAAAATTAAGTGAACAATGAAAAACTTTTGCAATAAGCCGGCTACTAATTGTTTGCAATTTTTTGATGATAATAAGTCTATAAAATAGAAGAACCTTGACCACATTCTTTTAAATACTTGATTCACTAACATACAATCACTAACACCGACTTTTGCGATCACACCGACACTTTTTGAAATGTCGGTGTCAACGCCAACCAGTCGGTGTCAACGCCATCCAATCGGTGTCAACGCCAACCAGTCGGTGTCAACGCCAACCAGTCGGTGTTAACGCCAACCAGTCGGTGTCAACGCCAACCAGCCGGTGTCAACGCCAACCAGTCGGTGTCAACGCCAACCAGTCGGTGTCAACGCCAACCAGTCGGTGTCAACGCCAACCAGTCGGTGTCAACGCCAACCAGTCGGTGTCAACGCCAATCAGTCGGTGAACTCCACTGACTCGTTGCGGCTGATTGGTTATTAGCTTCTTTCTATTTGAACTGCAACTTGATATGACTCGAAGGTGTCTTGTTAGCAACAAAAATTCAACCACTTTTTGACCTAGAGCTTTAAAACTTTCAGGAAAGCTTTATTCTGGATGACAATACATGAATTGAATGTTTCCGACATTAATTAGGCCTTAAATCAATTAAAATTATTTAAATCAAATGTTGTGCAATATAAGTAGTTTTCCTGCTATCTAGCAACCCTAAAAAAATTGTTTGACAACCGGCCACAAAGCTCTGGCGATCGTTTCATTTATGTAGCTATTAAAGTTATAGACTTAACGAGGTTTTTACGGTTCACTTGTTTATTATTACTAAAAAAGCCTTCATCACGTCACCAGCACGACTACCTTATGTATTCACGCTACCAGCGCAGCCAGCTAAGTCAATATTCATAAGCTCATAGTACACCGAGACCATGGACTTTTTAATACGCGTTGAGAACAATTTATAACAAAAAACACGTAGACAGAAATAAATTTAATTCTTTTTAATTAGTAAGTCAACAACTTCGGTGTGGTGAGCCCGGATATCAATCTGCTTTTCTTCAAAAGCTATCCAGAGCACCCACACCCTTTCATCTTTTTCCAGTGTTGAGGGTTTGTGTTGCTTCAGCGGTTGCCCTGTTGCAGCACAGGCTTCTTCGACTGGAATTGCCGACGCTTTTGTAAATAAAATATCAACAACTTCGTAGAACGACTTGCGCTCTACTAGGTTGTTGAGGGCACTATGCCACGCCTCAATGTCGTTGTTGGTCTTACTGTCTCTCTGGTAGACGCTCCATTCTGATATTTTATATTTTCTTTTAATCCAAGTTTTTTTATGTAGTGCGCTAATGTCTAAAAATAAGAAGGAAATATAAAACAAGTCAACAAATTTTAACGTTAATCTTAACTAAATTTTACTTTGAGTGCTGGTATTTGTGTTTCTAGATCAAAGGTCTCAAATACATTATGAATTTCTTCAGGAGGCAAATATGGTAGTGCCATAAACTTTTTTACACCTTTATATATTTCTACTTTTTTTCGTAATCGGTTTTGAGACCAATTTCCTGGAAAAAAATCACAGTTACTGTTGTAAAGTCTTATAAAACAATATATTACTTACCGTCGCTTTTCGGTAGAGGGCTTGTTGAAAATGGAACAAGCAGCCATGTACCTCCACTCCTGGGAAAACGTGTTTGGCTGCTGTCCACATCCCTATCTCAAAGTCAGCTGAATAACATAATAAAAACAATTTAAAATTTTCTGATTTTGTATCAATTACCTATTCATGTTTTAATTGTTATGCCTGCCTTCTGAAGACTTTGAAGAACAGCCACATAATCGACCCGTCGCTTGCCAGACATAAATGCAAATGCAACAGGCACCAATTTAGTTGCTGTGTTTTTGCCGATCATGGTATGCAAAGATAGCAACTGGTAAAACGGATTCTTCGCTGCCTGAAATTATATTGTAACGGAGGTTTACCATGCACAAAAATTGAATTAATTCTTACAATAAATTTACTTACTTTAAAGGTGGCATCCATACAAAAGTAATTGTTTTTTTGGCCACCTGCACCTGATAATCAGAGAAGAAAAAAAGATGACGTTATTTGTCAACTCATATCTTCTCTAAAGAAGTGCTCAGGAACAAACTCTTCTTTTAAGTTAAAATATAGAGTCCGCGGCTGAGGGGGCCTATTCGAGCCTCTACATCGGTAAACTTGCCTGAATTTTTAAAAGACAGCTGGATGAAGAATGATCTAATGTTCCATTTTAATCTACTAGGACTTACCTTACTAAAGTTTGGTGAAGAGGCAACACAGCAACATCTACAACAGCCTTCAACAGAACTTTATTTACAACATCCGTAGCAGATGTTTGCGGTTCTGCCATACTGAGCTGATTTATCGCGTTGCGAACTTCTTTTTTAACGAGAAGAGCTTGGCACGGAATGCAACTGTGGTGAACCTTTGTTTGTGTGAATGTCCCATTTTTTCAACAACTCTTGCAGTGCACCCTTATATATATATATATATATATATATATATATATATATATATATATATATATATATATATATATATATATATATATATATATATAAAACATTTATATATAAAAAACATTGTTTCCAGATAAACTCATATCAATATATAAATTACCTTGAGTTATCCGTTTGGAGCAGGCCCAATACCTAGCTGCTGACTTTGTGGTGTTTTTATCTAAATTAAAGAAAAATCCCCTGCCATCCACAAAAAGATCTTTGCCTTTAATCGATCCATTTTGAATAACTTCAAATTTTGGTAGTAATTCTTCTTCCTGTTCCCCGTCCACTCTTTCATATTCCATTTTTTCTTCTTGTATAATGTCTTTCTCTTCTTTTTGTATAATGTCTTTTTCTTCTTCTTGTCTAATCTCATTCTCTTCTTCTTGTCTAATCTCAATCTCTTCCTCTTGTCTAATCTCTTTTTTCTTTTTTTCGTTATAATTCTCACCTGAAGTTTCCTGAATGTATAATTTAGCGAAACTTGAAAAATAATGTTCCTTACTTAATTAACAACCAACCTCAGCTTGCCTTATATTGTAAGGCTTATAATAATGAAATTGTTCTTACTAGAATTCAAACACTGTGCCTTGTCTTTTTTCACTACCAGCTCTCTCACATTTTACATTTGAAAGCGTTATCAATTTCTCCTGTTTAGGAAAAAACATTTGATAAACAATTGCTTTCAGTTGCAATAAAACGAATATTTACTAGCACTTTGCAGCTTTTTGATATTGTGACAAAGTAACTGTTTTGTCACACTTCAGGTGCGTCCTCCGTTTACACATGTTGCAAGACAATGCCCGAGCATTCTTGGCAACACTTTTGTTACAACAAACAGATGCTTTTCATTTTTCGCTGCTAACAATCAACAACTCCGTCGAAAAATATCACAAATTAAATTACTACTAGATACAACTATCACCATTAGTCAACTTGCCTAGATAAAACATATAGATAATTGAGTAAAAATAATAATTTAAATATTTTTTTAATTATTAAAAATAATAATAAAAATAAATTACTATTATTTTAGAAAATAAAAACCTAATTACGAAATTTTTTGTCATATTCTTTAATTAAACTTTTCTAACGTAAATAGATATTTTATAATACGTTGATATTTCTATAATGTCAAATCTTTGACAAAATATAGTTGCGTTAACACCGACTCGGTTGCGTTAACACCGACTCGGCTGCGTTAACACCGACTCGGTTGCGTTAACACCGACTCGGTTGCGTTAACACCGACTCGGTTGCGTTAACACCGACCCGGTTGCGTTAACATCGACTCAGTCGCTTCCTCTTGAGGTCCCCATCAATAATTTTCAGCCATGTTTTCTTTGGCGCCGAACGTTGGATGCGCCAGCCAGGCGGTCGCTCCCGCCAAAGTAAACTATTGGGAAGCCGTTTATCATCCATTCGGCAGACGTGCCCGAACCACCGTAGTCGCCGTTTTTGGATGTGTTCGTCGATCAGTGGTTGTCGATCACACCGTTCACGGATCGTCTCGTTTCGAATGCGGTCGCGGATGGAGACTCCCAGTATTCGCCGCAGGCATTGCATTTGGAATACTTCAAGTCTATTCACATCGGATTTAAACAATGTCCATGTCTCCGAGCCATATAGGAGGATCGGAAGAATCAATGTTCGGTAAAGACGAATTTTTGTCTTGATTGCAATGTTCGTTCTGTTCCAAACGCACCATCTGAGCGCTGCAAATGCCGCAGTCGCCTGGCCAACGCGGCTATGGACGTCGGCCGACGACGACGTCTTCTTTTCCTGCACGATCGATCCAAGGTATTTAAATTTCGTCACTTGCTCGATCTGGACATCATTTAGGTGGACATGAGCTGGCGACCCGTCCGTTGTTAAAATCTTGGTCTTCTCGGCGTTGATCTTTAGGCCGTATGACTTGACAATATCGCCGATGTCGTTTACGCAATCTGTAGCTTCCACGTCGGTGTCGGCGAATACGGCACTATCGTCCGCGAACATCAGATCAGTGACAAAGTTGTTTTTGTCGTATTGAACACCACGCCTTCCTTCGAACGATTTCCTCATGATCGCATCGATCACGACGTTAAATAAAAGCGGAGAGGCGACGTCTCCCTGTCGGACACCGGTTTGAATGGTAAACTCATCCGATAGGTCGTTTCAAATTCGGATGCAGCTGGTCTAACCACTATACGACGCTTGTAACAAACGGATGATTTTCGGTGGTATGTTTTCGCTTTCCAATGCCGTCCACAATGATGGCCAATGGATGCAGTCGAAAGCCGATTTGAAGTCGATGAAGACAACAACAGTCCGCCGGCCACATCGAACCCTCTCTTCTACAAGTTGGCGTAGTGCGAAGATTTGATCGATGCATCCACGATTCGGTCGAAATCCGGCCTGTTCCTCACGGCACGATTGTTCACAATGTTTTTGTAGTCGTGACTGAATGATTTTCGTGAATACTTTTCCAACGATTGAAAGGAGACTAATGCCGCGGTAGTTTTTGCATTCTCGACTGTCTCCTTTCTTAAAAATGGGAACGACGATCGCTTTCTTCCACACTGATGGTACGTACTCCGTGTCCCAGATGCATGTCAATAGGACGTGTAGACGTTGCAATAGAATGTCCCCACCAGCTTTGATCATCTCGGCTGTAATTTGATCGATGCCCGGCGCTTTTCCGTTCTTGAGCGATTTGACGGCCGCTTTCACTTCGGCGATTGTTGGTACGTCGACGGGAAATGGGATCTGCGGTTGATCGATTTGTGGCGGGTCTGCGGCTGGTCCTGCAGGCGGATCGTGGTTGTATAGTTCGTGGAAGAATTCCCGCCACCTCTGTAATCGATCGGAGGAAGAACTAACAAACTTTCCATCCGTTTTCCTGATGTTATCGTTGATCGATTTTGTTTTTCCGCCTAAACGTTGTAGTGTCTGATACAATGTTCGATATTCATGTCGTGATGCGGCTTCTTCCATTTCGGCTGAAACGTCGTTCCAATACACCTCTCGCTCGATCTTCATTTTCCGCCTTACCTCTTGATTAAGTCGCCGGTATTGTTCGAAATCGACGTGCTTGATTCTTTTCCGCTCAGCTACCAAATCCAGACACTCATCCGAAATCCATGGCTGCGTTCGTCGACGGATCGGAGGACATAACGGCGCCGCACATTCGATGACGGATTTGGTTATTTGTTTTTCTTCATCGTTGACATTGACATCGTCCAATGTATTGAGGATCGCAAACTTGTTCGATAAAGCAAGCTGGAATTTGTGTCGAACTGCCGGATCGCGTAGGCACGTCCAGTTTCTCTTTACAGTCGCCGGCGTCTTCTTCTTTGCTTTTTGGAGTCGAAGTTGTATTTTGGCCCGCACGAGGTAGTGATCAGATCCGCAATCAGGGCCACGCATTGCTCGAACGTCGTTGAGCGTCGATCGAAAACGCTTGTTGATCAGAACGTAGTCGAGCATGGCCGAATCTTTCCCCGACGGGTTTCTCCACGTGAGCCGATGCTTCTTCGGGTGTTGGAAGAGGCTGTTGCCAATGACGAGGTTGTTTACTGACGCAAACGACAACAGTCGCTGCCCATTGTCGTTGATTTTTCCGTGGCCGAATCGTCCAAGCGTTTCTTCCCAGCCACTACGGTTGTCGCCGACGTGAGCGTTAAAGTCGCCTGCCAATATGGTAACTTCGGTTTGCGGTATAGAATCAGTCGCAGCTTGTAGATCGGCGTAGAAAGCGTCTTTTGCAGCATCTGAGCTTGTTTCGGTCGGCGCGTAGACGGATAGGATGTGTGTCTTGATTGTGCCATCGATTGAAAGGACTGCCAGACGTTCAGAAATTGGTTGGAAGGCGACGACACTGTGGGCAGCGCGCTGGCCGACCATAAATCCAACACCCGCCTCTCGCTTGTCACCACCGGAGTAGAAGAGCGTAATAGTCTCGTCGGTCGTCGGTGGGCTAATCGTCATCGTCCCGGATCCCGTGAGTCGTAGTTCCGATATGGCGGCGATCGATATTTTGTAGTTGGTAATTTCGGTGGCGATAATCTCCTTTTGGCCGACGTGATGACCCGTTCGTACGTTCCACGCGGCAATTCGTATTTTATTCTTTGGTTTAATAAATTTAGTCGTTCGGCCAGTAGTCCATTTTTTGTCCACACCATGGGTCCCCAATGCTGACACATCGGATGCCCCAGTTGAGGTAGCATTTATCGATAGATTCGTTCGTTTTAGGTCCTTGGTTTATTGCCTGGTTTTACTGGTTTCCCAGTTGTGATCACTGCGGCGAGGTGACCACCAATCTGCCAATTATCAGAACTATTGATGGTCGAGAGGTGAATTTAGTAAAGATAAAGCCTCAGGATACAGAGACAAAAACTTTAAGCTAAAAAGTACAATTTTTTTATTTTTTTAAAAACTTTAATTGCACTCATAAAAAAATATAAGTAAAGTTAAGTTGTAAATTGCCTATTTTTGGTGATACATGTTTTATTGTGTTTTGCTGAAAGTTTTACAAAGGGTCAAAGTTTTCCAAATTTATGACGACACGGTGTGAAATAAACGATTTGCTTGACCAAATTACCTGTCAAAAAGAACAAGATTCTATTTGAGTCCTGCAGGGGCTGATTTGTTGTGGCCTGACCCGTTTCATAGACACAAATGTCTTTATCATGCTCATGTTGATTTGGACCCGTTTTACGGGCTTAAAATTCCTAGACTTATCCCAGTAACTTCAACCCGGCTTTGCTCAACGACTTTGGACTTGGACCGGTTGTTAACCTCAGCGTGTTGTAACTACTTATTCCATAATAATATGACCATCAAAAAATCAACCATCGCCTAGTTGTTATCACTTGCCAAATCCAACTAATAAATAAACTTACACAAGCCTGCCACGTTTTCATCAATCGTTTTTGCTCTTGAGATAATAAAAATGTTTATTGTTGCTTTTTAACGTAGGTTCTATCTACGTTGAATTCACCCGCTACAAATTGGTTTAACAAACACCTCAATCTAGCCCCCCGACAATATCCGTCTGACCAATCACGTCTCACCGTGTAATTAGAAGATAAACAGACGAATCATAAAATATTGATTGAGGTGCTTGTGTTTAAATATAGGAGTTTCCCGCAAAGTCATTTTACCCGTTGGCTCCCGCAACTCCCGCACTCTCGCAACCTGTCGCTTTACCCCATAATTGGCATTTTTGTTTTATAGTTAAAAAGCTAATCAATAGCATTTCTTCGTTAACGATTGTCTCTCTTCTAAGACGTCAATGAACGAATTATTAATGAAAAAATTGTGTACCACATTCTTAGGTATAAGTGCCTGGACTCCTTTACTCCAGATATCAAAATTTGATGATAAATCAGTTAAGTTTTGATTCTCTCCGTCGTACCAGACACGACATACATCGTCGCAAAAAACAACAAAATCTGTATTTTGAAAGCAATTTAATAGTTATATGTCAAACCTATAATATCTGATTGTTGACGTAGTAAGGTCACATTAAGGTCATTAGAGATATTCCGACAAAAATGACGTTTTCTCAAATAATATTATAAAGCAATTACAATTTTTAAAAATGAAAATTGTTTTCTAAGGATGCATACATACATACATAAATAAATAAATAACTAACTACAGACCCATCTCCATTACCTGCCGTGTTGTGCAATAGAGAAGATTATCAATAAGGAGATTCTTTCCTATCTTCATGGGCTTGTCAGCCAACATCAACATGGATTTTTACATTCCAAGTCTACTTGCACTAATTTATTGGAGTGTGTTCATGATTGGTCGGTTGCACTACAGAATCGCCAAAGAACGGATATAATCTAGTTTGACTTCCGGAAAGCTTTTGACTCCGTCTCCCATGTCCAACTCATTATAAAACTTGAAGCTTATGGCATTAGCTGCAATTTGCTTGCTTGGCTAATAGACTTCTTATCTGATCGTACGCAACACGTCCAGTATCGCGGAGCGCTTTCCGGGTCATCGAATGTTTCAAGTGGTGTTACTAAGGGCAGCGTTCTTGAACCAACCCTTTTCCTCATTTACATCAATGATGCATTGAACAATATCGACAATGAATCCGTATATGTGAAACTTTTTGCGGATGATGTCAAATTTTACTCATGCTCCAGCTCGTCTACCACCGATCTACAACAGGCTACAACTGAGCTCACTTCTTGGAGCACGAAATGGCAACTAAACCTGGCACTTGATAAATGTGTTGTGTGTTCTTTCTGTCGGAATGGGGGTGTAGCTGGTCTCATGCCCCGATACTCCATCAGGAATCACCAACTGGATATTGTGAGGCAGATGAGGGACCTGGGAGTGATTATCGATAGCAACCTAAACTTCAAAGATCACATCAACGCATAATTCATTCTGCTTCTATACGTTCACGCCTTATCCACACAGGTCCTTTGCACCCAAGGATCGACTTGTACTGATTAAAGCTTTCTGCGTCTACGTTAAGCCACTATTGAAATACTGCTCTCCCGTGTGGAACCATCACCACAAATTTTTGATAGATGGAATTGAGAGGGTCCAGAAATGCTTTACCAAGGCAATCATTGCGCTCAGATATGAACCTTACTTCAAACGTCTTGGAATACTAAAACTCCAAACTCTAGAGCACAGAAGACTCCTGTTGTACCTTTGTTTGTGCTACAAAATACTACATGAAATCGTGAATACTTAATTAGCTCAGCGCTTCCGCCCTTTTGAATATCCATCAACCAGGGGTCATTGCTATAAACTGCGAGCTAACTTGTTCTCTGTCGATGTCACCAAATATTTTTTCTCAAACCAAATCGTTGCTGCCTAGAATACATACATACATACATACATACATACATACATACATACATACATACATACATACATACATACATACATACATACATACATACATACATACATACATACATACATACATACATACATACATACATACATACATACATACATACATACATACATACATACATACATACATACATACATACATACATACATACATACATACATACATACATACATACATACATACATACATACATACATACATACATACATACATACATACATACATACATACATACATACATACATACATACATACATACATACATACATACATACATACATACATACATACATACATACATACATACATACATACATACATACATACATACATACATACATACATACATACATACATACATACATACATACATACATACATACATACATACATACATACATACATACATACATACATACATACATACATACATACATACATACATACATACATACATACATACATACATACATACATACATACATACATACATACATACATACATACATACATACATACATACATACATACATACATACATACATACATACATACATACATACATACATACATACATACATACATACATACATACATACATACATACATACATACATACATACATACATACATACATACATACATACATACATACATACATACATACATACATACATACATACATACATACATACATACATACATACATACATACATACATACATACATACATACATACATACATAGATACATATGAAAAAGCTGGTCTCGCAGAGCTGCGGCAGAGTTTGGGGCGTCGTTTGTCTGCCCTAATGAAGGCCGAGCGTTTCGGATAAAGAAAAGAGATCAGAGAAATGCCAGGTTTCAGTTCATCAAAGACCCATTCAAATATGGAAGAAATTTACTGGACCCACCCAAGTCAGGAACGCTTCAAGCAGACAAAGCAACGCTCGATGAATATTTTCGGTCCGCATTCCGTGACCCGCGTGGAGATCAGCAGTTAGAAGAAAGAACCGATCTTCCAGAAATCCCACTTCCAAACTTTTCTTTCAGAGAAGGCATGATTTCGTTACTTGAAGTTACTCAATTTCTCTACAGAACAAGAAACAGATCTGCTCCTGGACCAAATGGGGTGCCATATCTCGTCTACAAAAAATGCCCAGAAGTATTGAGATTATTGCATTCTCTACTCGTGGGCTCTTGGGAAAGAAGAAGAATTGAAAGCGAATGGCAAAGAGCAGAAGGTATCTTTATTCCGAAAGAAAAAGACTCGAAGGAAATACATCAGTTCCGCCCAATTTCATTGTTAAACGTCGAGGGAAAGATATTTTTTGCTGTCCTTGCTCGGAGACTGACAAGCTATGTAATTCAAAACAATTACATCGACAGGTCTGTTCAGAAGGGAGGAGTGCCAGGAGTACCAGGATACATCGAACATTCGTCAGTGATCTGGGAAGCATTGAAAAGAGCTAAAGAAAATCGTCTCAGCTTGCACATTGTCTGGTTAGACTTTGCCAATGCTTATGGAGCTGTTCGTCACCAAATGTTGTGGAGAACTCTCAGATCGCATCATGTTCCAAATTTTGTGATAGAAATGTTGCAACAGTATTTCGGACATTTCAAATTGAGGTTGTCTACGTCCTCCTGTTCAACAGAATGGTTCCAGTTAGAGGTTGGCATAGCAATGGGCTGCTCAATTTCACCCATTCTCTTCGTATTAGCGATGCAGCTGCTTCTGAATGCAGTGGGTTCTCGTGTGGAGGAAGCTTACGTTGGCAAAGGTATCTTGATGCCATCGGTGAAGGCCTTCATGGATGATACAACTTTGGTTCTAAACAAATGTATCTCAATGCGACGAGCTCTTGATGCATTCAGCGGGCTGCTATCATGGTGCGGCATGAGTTTCAAGGCAACCAAGTCAAGAAGCTTATCTCTGCGACGAGGCAAGATCGACGACAACGTGACGTTTTCAGTTGCTGGCAACAGGATCCCAACATTGAGAGAAGAACCGGTTAAGAGCCTGGGAAGGTGGTATGACGATTCGCTTAACGACACTGGACGGTGTTCTGAGGTTCTTCGATCGGCATTTGAAGATATGAAGAAAATTGATGCGGCCCCACTCCAGAGCAGGTTCAAATTGTGGTTGCTTCAGTTTGTTCTATTACCGAGATTGCTTTGGCCTCTATCAATGTATGAGATGAGCTTACCATTGGTAGAAAAGCTAGAAAGGAGGATGAATAAATTTACAAGGAAATGGTTGGGTCTGCCTCCGGGATTTTCTTCGGTAGCTTTGTACAGCAAGACTGCCAAACTGAGGTTGCCACTGAAGTCTTTGGTTGAGGAGTTTAAGATAAACAAGATCCGTACGCAACTAATGCTGGATAACTCTTCGGATCAAAGAATTGTAGAGATGGGACCTCTTGTAAAGTCCGGAAAGAAATGGGTAGCCAGAAAGGAGATCGCAGAAGCTGAAGCCTCTTTACGTTGGACAGAAAGAGTTGGGGCAGTTCAACAGGACAAACGGGGTCTCGGGTCAACCCATCGAATTTGGTGGTCAAAAGCCAGCACCAGTGAACGAACAAGTCTGGTCATTCAGGAAAGAAAGAAAGCTATTGAGTCCCAGAGAATGATTAAGTTTGTTCAGTTATCTCAACAAGGAGACTGGACGACATGGGAAAATGCTGTTCAGCGTTCACTTTCTTGGAAAGACATTTGGCAATACACACCACTACGTTTGTCTTTTTTGATTAGATCTGTTTATGATCAACTGCCGTCATCCAGCAATCTTCGAAGATGGAAGTTGAAAGACGATGATTCGTGCATGTTATGCGGGCAATCGGAGACTCTCATTCACGTTCTTTCCTGTTGTTCGTTTTCACTTTCACACGGGAGGTACACTTGGCGTCATAACCAAGTACTCCGAAAATTGCTTGACTTCGTCAAAGAAGCGTGTAAGAAAGCAAAGACAAGAGGAATACAGCAGAAAAGGAAAATCTACTTTTTGAGAGAAGGCAATCTGAAGTTCCACAGGTTCAGATCTACAAGAGACTTTGAATGTGTGATGGGTGCTGCCGACGATTGGTCGGTTTCGGCTGATTTGGATGGCGAAAGAAAATTTCCAGAAGCCGTGAGATCTAGCGGCTTAAAGCCGGATATAATTGTATATTCTGACTTGGCCAAGACAATGTTCCTGATTGAACTCTCTGTGCCATGGGAAAGTAACATGGAATCTAGCAATATTTTCAAAGAGGAGAGATATAGGGATTTAGCATGTGATTTGAATGCCAAAGGGTTCAGGACTGAAATTTTTGCAGTCGAGGTTGGCGTTCGAGGGTTGGTTAGCAGCTCAATGTTAAAACTGCTGAAAGCTCTTGGTTTTTCAAACCGAGAAAAAACTCGAGCCATCAAGGAGATCTCCCAGACAGCTGAAGCTGCATCTTTTTGGATTTTCGCTAATAGAAAAAAGAAAGCGCTACAAGATGCACACGAAATGGTTTAGCCTTGTTTACATTGGGCGATAATCGTTCCGGCGATTTCAAGTTTTGTTTCGAACAGTTTTCTGCTGAACTTTGAATTTTCGTGTTTCAAGTTAGGAATTTGGAAATTTTTCTCGCCGAAGGGCGTCCGCCTGATCAACGGACGTGGGCCCACCTCTCTCTTAAAAGCGTCAAGAAGTTTAAGGGCCGAAACGCTAAAAATGAGAGGTTCTTCTTCTGAAGACCTTCGGCGACGAAAGCTCGCAAAGAGTTAAAACACATTTATGAGGCATTAAGCCATTTGGCAACCGGGAAAGACCGGTGACAACTGGGAAAGACCGTTGGCAACTGGGAAAGACCGTTGACACTTGGAAAGATAAGTGACCTCTCGGAAAGACGAGAACTTCACGGGTATCAGGCCTGGCTTAGCCGAAGTACAATCCGTTCAAATGCCGCTTCATCTTATACTACGAAATGCCCCCAGAGTTCCAACCGAAAGGAGGGGGAGAATGATGAACTCACATTCGGACCTTTGGACAACGACCCTGCTTCTTCAACGGACCCTAATGGGGGTATGCTTCACGAGTGTGTTTGCGGTAGGAGTTTCAAGACGATCCGTGGAATGAAAGTCCACAGAACGAAAATGGGCTGCTTAACCGAATTCCGTCAACGTCCTGCATCAGATAATGCAGGTAAAACGTCGAACATTGCCGGGCCGGAGGCCAACCACAGCCCCGACGCAGTTCAAGATGTGAATCCGGAAGGAGAAATCAGTCAACCTAGGCCAAGAATTGATTTTCCTGCAGCAGGAGATACAATTGCATGGAAAAAGTTGGACGAAACACTCTCAAAACTTCTCAAAACACGTTCAAGAAATTCATCAAATTTCAGTATGAAAGACTTCACTGATGTTATTTACGAAAAAAGCATTGAATTGTTTGGTGTGAAACAAAAACGTCAGGTTCGAAACAATGAAGGCATGATTTCTAGACGACAAAGAGAAATCAATCAGCTGAAGAGAGAAAAGAAACTGTTACGAAAGCGGTGGAAAAGAGCCCAGGAAAATGAAAAAGCTGGTCTCGCAGAGCTGCGGCAGAGTTTGGGGCGTCGTTTGTCTGCCCTAATGAAGGCCGAGCGTTTTCGGATAAAGAAAAGAGATCAGAGAAATGCCAGGTTTCAGTTCATCAAAGACCCATTCAAATATGGAAGAAATTTACTGGACCCACCCAAGTCAGGAACGCTTCAAGCAGACAAAGCAACGCTCGATGAATATTTTCGGTCCGCATTCCGTGACCCGCGTGGAGATCAGCAGTTAGAAGAAAGAACCGATCTTCCAGAAATCCCACTTCCAAACTTTTCTTTCAGAGAAGGCATGATTTCGTTACTTGAAGTTACTCAATTTCTCTACAGAACAAGAAACAGATCTGCTCCTGGACCAAATGGGGTGCCATATCTCGTCTACAAAAAATGCCCAGAAGTATTGAGATTATTGCATTCTCTACTCGTGGGCTCTTGGGAAAGAAGAAGAATTGAAAGCGAATGGCAAAGAGCAGAGGGTATCTTTATTCCGAAAGAAAAAGACTCGAAGGAAATACATCAGTTCCGCCCAATTTCATTGTTAAACGTCGAGGGAAAGATATTTTTTGCTGTCCTTGCTCGGAGACTGACAAGCTATGTAATTCAAAACAATTACATCGACAGGTCTGTTCAGAAGGGAGGAGTGCCAGGAGTACCAGGATGCATCGAACATTCGTCAGTGATCTGGGAAGCATTGAAAAGAGCTAAAGAAAATCGTCTCAGCTTGCACATTGTCTGGTTAGACTTTGCCAATGCTTATGGAGCTGTTCGTCACCAAATGTTGTGGAGAACTCTCAGATCGCATCATGTTCCAAATTTTGTGATAGAAATGTTGCAACAGTATTTCGGACATTTCAAATTGAGGTTGTCTACGTCCTCCTGTTCAACAGAATGGTTCCAGTTAGAGGTTGGCATAGCAATGGGCTGCTCAATTTCACCCATTCTCTTCGTATTAGCGATGCAGCTGCTTCTGAATGCAGTGGGTTCTCGTGTGGAGGAAGCTTACGTTGGCAAAGGTATCTTGATGCCATCGGTGAAGGCCTTCATGGATGATACAACTTTGGTTCTAAACAAATGTATCTCAATGCGACGAGCTCTTGATGCATTCAGCGGGCTGCTATCATGGTGCGGCATGAGTTTCAAGGCAACCAAGTCAAGAAGCTTATCTCTGCGACGAGGCAAGATCGACGACAACGTGACGTTTTCAGTTGCTGGCAACAGGATCCCAACATTGAGAGAAGAACCGGTTAAGAGCCTGGGAAGGTGGTATGACGATTCGCTTAACGACACTGGACGGTGTTCTGAGGTTCTTCGATCGGCATTTGAAGATATGAAGAAAATTGATGCGGCCCCACTCCAGAGCAGGTTCAAATTGTGGTTGCTTCAGTTTGTTCTATTACCGAGATTGCTTTGGCCTCTATCAATGTATGAGATGAGCTTACCATTGGTAGAAAAGCTAGAAAGGAGGATGAATAAATTTACAAGGAAATGGTTGGGTCTGCCTCCGGGATTTTCTTCGGTAGCTTTGTACAGCAAGACTGCCAAACTGAGGTTGCCACTGAAGTCTTTGGTTGAGGAGTTTAAGATAAACAAGATCCGTACGCAACTAATGCTGGATAACTCTTCGGATCAAAGAATTGTAGAGATGGGACCTCTTGTAAAGTCCGGAAAGAAATGGGTAGCCAGAAAGGAGATCGCAGAAGCTGAAGCCTCTTTACGTTGGACAGAAAGAGTTGGGGCAGTTCAACAGGACAAACGGGGTCTCGGGTCAACCCATCGAATTTGGTGGTCAAAAGCCAGCACCAGTGAACGAACAAGTCTGGTCATTCAGGAAAGAAAGAAAGCTATTGAGTCCCAGAGAATGATTAAGTTTGTTCAGTTATCTCAACAAGGAGACTGGACGACATGGGAAAATGCTGTTCAGCGTTCACTTTCTTGGAAAGACATTTGGCAATACACACCACTACGTTTGTCTTTTTTGATTAGATCTGTTTATGATCAACTGCCGTCATCCAGCAATCTTCGAAGATGGAAGTTGAAAGACGATGATTCGTGCATGTTATGCGGGCAATCGGAGACTCTCATTCACGTTCTTTCCTGTTGTTCGTTTTCACTTTCACACGGGAGGTACACTTGGCGTCATAACCAAGTACTCCGAAAATTGCTTGACTTCGTCAAAGAAGCGTGTAAGAAAGCAAAGACAAGAGGAATACAGCAGAAAAGGAAAATCTACTTTTTGAGAGAAGGCAATCTGAAGTTCCACAGGTTCAGATCTACAAGAGACTTTGAATGTGTGATGGGTGCTGCCGACGATTGGTCGGTTTCGGCTGATTTGGATGGCGAAAGAAAATTTCCAGAAGCCGTGAGATCTAGCGGCTTAAAGCCGGATATAATTGTATATTCTGACTTGGCCAAGACAATGTTCCTGATTGAACTCTCTGTGCCATGGGAAAGTAACATGGAATCTAGCAATATTTTCAAAGAGGAGAGATATAGGGATTTAGCATGTGATTTGAATGCCAAAGGGTTCAGGACTGAAATTTTTGCAGTCGAGGTTGGCGTTCGAGGGTTGGTTAGCAGCTCAATGTTAAAACTGCTGAAAGCTCTTGGTTTTTCAAACCGAGAAAAAACTCGAGCCATCAAGGAGATCTCCCAGACAGCTGAAGCTGCATCTTTTTGGATTTTCGCTAATAGAAAAAAGAAAGCGCTACAAGATGCACACGAAATGGTTTAGCCTTGTTTACATTGGGCGATAATCGTTCCGGCGATTTCAAGTTTTGTTTCGAACAGTTTTCTGCTGAACTTTGAATTTTCGTGTTTCAAGTTAGGAATTTGGAAATTTTTCTCGCCGAAGGGCGTCCGCCTGATCAACGGACGTGGGCCCACCTCTCTCTTAAAAGCGTCAAGAAGTTTAAGGGCCGAAACGCTAAAAATGAGAGGTTCTTCTTCTGAAGACCTTCGGCGACGAAAGCTCGCAAAGAGTTAAAACACATTTATGAGGCATTAAGCCATTTGGCAACCGGGAAAGACCGGTGACAACTGGGAAAGACCGTTGGCAACTGGGAAAGACCGTTGACACTTGGAAAGATAAGTGACCTCTCGGAAAGACGAGAACTTCACGGGTATCAGGCCTGGCTTAGCCGAAGTACAATCCGTTCAAATGCCGCTTCATCTTATACTACGAAATGCCCCCAGAGTTCCAACCGAAAGGAGGGGGAGAATGATGAACTCACATTCGGACCTTTGGACAACGACCCTGCTTCTTCAACGGACCCTAATGGGGGTATGCTTCACGAGTGTGTTTGCGGTAGGAGTTTCAAGACGATCCGTGGAATGAAAGTCCACAGAACGAAAATGGGCTGCTTAACCGAATTCCGTCAACGTCCTGCATCAGATAATGCAGGTAAAACGTCGAACATTGCCGGGCCGGAGGCCAACCACAGCCCCGACGCAGTTCAAGATGTGAATCCGGAAGGAGAAATCAGTCAACCTAGGCCAAGAATTGATTTTCCTGCAGCAGGAGATACAATTGCATGGAAAAAGTTGGACGAAACACTCTCAAAACTTCTCAAAACACGTTCAAGAAATTCATCAAATTTCAGTATGAAAGACTTCACTGATGTTATTTACGAAAAAAGCATTGAATTGTTTGGTGTGAAACAAAAACGTCAGGTTCGAAACAATGAAGGCATGATTTCTAGACGACAAAGAGAAATCAATCAGCTGAAGAGAGAAAAGAAACTGTTACGAAAGCGGTGGAAAAGAGCCCAGGAAAATGAAAAAGCTGGTCTCGCAGAGCTGCGGCAGAGTTTGGGGCGTCGTTTGTCTGCCCTAATGAAGGCCGAGCGTTTTCGGATAAAGAAAAGAGATCAGAGAAATGCCAGGTTTCAGTTCATCAAAGACCCATTCAAATATGGAAGAAATTTACTGGACCCACCCAAGTCAGGAACGCTTCAAGCAGACAAAGCAACGCTCGATGAATATTTTCGGTCCGCATTCCGTGACCCGCGTGGAGATCAGCAGTTAGAAGAAAGAACCGATCTTCCAGAAATCCCACTTCCAAACTTTTCTTTCAGAGAAGGCATGATTTCGTTACTTGAAGTTACTCAATTTCTCTACAGAACAAGAAACAGATCTGCTCCTGGACCAAATGGGGTGCCATATCTCGTCTACAAAAAATGCCCAGAAGTATTGAGATTATTGCATTCTCTACTCGTGGGCTCTTGGGAAAGAAGAAGAATTGAAAGCGAATGGCAAAGAGCAGAGGGTATCTTTATTCCGAAAGAAAAAGACTCGAAGGAAATACATCAGTTCCGCCCAATTTCATTGTTAAACGTCGAGGGAAAGATATTTTTTGCTGTCCTTGCTCGGAGACTGACAAGCTATGTAATTCAAAACAATTACATCGACAGGTCTGTTCAGAAGGGAGGAGTGCCAGGAGTACCAGGATGCATCGAACATTCGTCAGTGATCTGGGAAGCATTGAAAAGAGCTAAAGAAAATCGTCTCAGCTTGCACATTGTCTGGTTAGACTTTGCCAATGCTTATGGAGCTGTTCGTCACCAAATGTTGTGGAGAACTCTCAGATCGCATCATGTTCCAAATTTTGTGATAGAAATGTTGCAACAGTATTTCGGACATTTCAAATTGAGGTTGTCTACGTCCTCCTGTTCAACAGAATGGTTCCAGTTAGAGGTTGGCATAGCAATGGGCTGCTCAATTTCACCCATTCTCTTCGTATTAGCGATGCAGCTGCTTCTGAATGCAGTGGGTTCTCGTGTGGAGGAAGCTTACGTTGGCAAAGGTATCTTGATGCCATCGGTGAAGGCCTTCATGGATGATACAACTTTGGTTCTAAACAAATGTATCTCAATGCGACGAGCTCTTGATGCATTCAGCGGGCTGCTATCATGGTGCGGCATGAGTTTCAAGGCAACCAAGTCAAGAAGCTTATCTCTGCGACGAGGCAAGATCGACGACAACGTGACGTTTTCAGTTGCTGGCAACAGGATCCCAACATTGAGAGAAGAACCGGTTAAGAGCCTGGGAAGGTGGTATGACGATTCGCTTAACGACACTGGACGGTGTTCTGAGGTTCTTCGATCGGCATTTGAAGATATGAAGAAAATTGATGCGGCCCCACTCCAGAGCAGGTTCAAATTGTGGTTGCTTCAGTTTGTTCTATTACCGAGATTGCTTTGGCCTCTATCAATGTATGAGATGAGCTTACCATTGGTAGAAAAGCTAGAAAGGAGGATGAATAAATTTACAAGGAAATGGTTGGGTCTGCCTCCGGGATTTTCTTCGGTAGCTTTGTACAGCAAGACTGCCAAACTGAGGTTGCCACTGAAGTCTTTGGTTGAGGAGTTTAAGATAAACAAGATCCGTACGCAACTAATGCTGGATAACTCTTCGGATCAAAGAATTGTAGAGATGGGACCTCTTGTAAAGTCCGGAAAGAAATGGGTAGCCAGAAAGGAGATCGCAGAAGCTGAAGCCTCTTTACGTTGGACAGAAAGAGTTGGGGCAGTTCAACAGGACAAACGGGGTCTCGGGTCAACCCATCGAATTTGGTGGTCAAAAGCCAGCACCAGTGAACGAACAAGTCTGGTCATTCAGGAAAGAAAGAAAGCTATTGAGTCCCAGAGAATGATTAAGTTTGTTCAGTTATCTCAACAAGGAGACTGGACGACATGGGAAAATGCTGTTCAGCGTTCACTTTCTTGGAAAGACATTTGGCAATACACACCACTACGTTTGTCTTTTTTGATTAGATCTGTTTATGATCAACTGCCGTCATCCAGCAATCTTCGAAGATGGAAGTTGAAAGACGATGATTCGTGCATGTTATGCGGGCAATCGGAGACTCTCATTCACGTTCTTTCCTGTTGTTCGTTTTCACTTTCACACGGGAGGTACACTTGGCGTCATAACCAAGTACTCCGAAAATTGCTTGACTTCGTCAAAGAAGCGTGTAAGAAAGCAAAGACAAGAGGAATACAGCAGAAAAGGAAAATCTACTTTTTGAGAGAAGGCAATCTGAAGTTCCACAGGTTCAGATCTACAAGAGACTTTGAATGTGTGATGGGTGCTGCCGACGATTGGTCGGTTTCGGCTGATTTGGATGGCGAAAGAAAATTTCCAGAAGCCGTGAGATCTAGCGGCTTAAAGCCGGATATAATTGTATATTCTGACTTGGCCAAGACAATGTTCCTGATTGAACTCTCTGTGCCATGGGAAAGTAACATGGAATCTAGCAATATTTTCAAAAAGGAGAGATATAGGGATTTAGCATGTGATTTGAATGCCAAAGGGTTCAGGACTGAAATTTTTGCAGTCGAGGTTGGCGTTCGAGGGTTGGTTAGCAGCTCAATGTTAAAACTGCTGAAAGCTCTTGGTTTTTCAAACCGAGAAAAAACTCGAGCCATCAAGGAGATCTCCCAGACAGCTGAAGCTGCATCTTTTTGGATTTTCGCTAATAGAAAAAAGAAAGCGCTACAAGATGCACACGAAATGGTTTAGCCTTGTTTACATTGGGCGATAATCGTTCCGGCGATTTCAAGTTTTGTTTCGAACAGTTTTCTGCTGAACTTTGAATTTTCGTGTTTCAAGTTAGGAATTTGGAAATTTTTCTCGCCGAAGGGCGTCCGCCTGATCAACGGACGTGGGCCCACCTCTCTCTTAAGAGCGTCAAGAAGTTTAAGGGCCGAAACGCTAAAAATGAGAGGTTCTTCTTCTGAAGACCTTCGGCGACGAAAGCTCGCAAAGAGTTAAAACACATACATACATACATACATACATACATACATACATACATACATACATAGATACATACATACATACATACATACATAGGTTATTGTATGTCGATTGATCTGAATTGATCAATTTATTATTTAATGGCTCACAAAGTTACTTACCCTCCTTCTGAGTATCATTTGTATTCAGCAGCCAAAATGACCAAAATAAAATAACTGCTAAAATAGCTCTTCTGATCATGATATATTTGACAATTTATAAACTTTAAAAAGTAGTTGTTTAAACTTGTTTATATTAATTACGAAATCATGCTTTTTTAATCGATTTAAAAATAAACAAATATCAATATGACGTTGCGCGAATTAAAAGTTTCAGCCAAAAGTGGATATTTAATTCAAGAAATGTATTTAAAGAAACTTAAAATTTATTTAAGTTCATTTTTCTGCACATTTCCATTTATTGCAAAAAGGATTAAAAGCTGATTCGTCTCAACCGAATAGAGATTTCAAAGTTTAAGAAAAAAACTCCAATATTATTTAGTGCACCTTTGCATGTTTCTGAATAATGGTTGATGGAAATAGATTGGCATACAAACATATGGTCGGTTACTAATTTGCAGCTTGCCTATTTTGTTTTTCTACAAAAAAATCGCATAGAAAACGAGTGCAAGTTAAAGGTTTCGGAGAAAAGTTGTTTTTTTTTGTTTTTCTATTTTTGTTTGGTGTTGTTTTCTGTAAAATTTGAAAAATTTACGTAAACAATTTGTATAGCTTTTTACTTTTTGTAATTTTAAATTTCATTATGCAAAGAAACTAGTAAAAAATAAAGTCGCATGGGCAACTTAACTTATCTTTGAATTATTAGGATTAAAAATCTGTTAATGTTGTCAAAATTTAATAACTAATCATGGTTTCCTACTTTATCGTAATTTTAATATCATTATGCAAAAAAAGAAAAAAAAGACAAAAGTACAAATATTTTTCAAAAATTGGTTTATTTGTTTTCATTAAATTGTTTTAAGTTCACTTTAATTGAGATTTGCTAGTTGCCTAAAAACAAAACAAGTTTTAATAAAAAAAATCGCTAACAACGACATATACAACATAAAAGCTTAAAAAATAAAACTGGTTTTTCAAGGTCACATATTTCCATCGAATATTCAGCACATTGTTTTCCATAACACAATCCCGCCATCGAATATCCGCCATATTATTTTCATGAAAATATCTGAGATATCTTTCCATTGAATATTCCATGGCTTGTCTTTTTTTCCTCCACTCCTCAAGATCTTTCTCAAAAAACTCTCCAAAAGGTTTTTCGAAAACACGTTCCATAAATCCGATAAATCCCTTCATCAAACTGCTATTTGATTTTAAAATGACTCTTAGTTTATCTGATTCAGAATCCTCGGTACCGTTCTCTGTTCTTGGCTCATCTTTTTCAGAGTTTTTGCTGGCTGCATTGCTATTGTTGTTTTTGTCATGTTTGTTTTCTTCCAAGCTACAATCGAACTTTTTTTTCACATTCCAACTCGGCTCTTTTGTCGGTGTCAACTTTCGTATCGTCTAGCGGATCTTTCTTCAAATCATCGCCATCGTCTCTCAAATCAGTGTCTCCTTTTTTTGTCAAGTTAGCTTTGACGTATTTCTCCATTGGAGTTTCGTCCGTTTTTAAATCCTCGGTTGCTTCATCCGAGTCAGATTCGTCGCTAAAATCTGACCCTGAATATTCGGTGCCGTCGTCTGTTATGGAGGCTTCCGTTTCAGAACCGTCGCTGTATGGGTAAAAGCCATCGCTGTTATTGCCATTATTATAATCATCAGCGTCACTTTCATCATCGTCGTTTTACATTTCGTTTTCAGTCTGTACGGCCGTCATCCGTCACATGTTCTGAGACACAGCTGGTGGACTCCAGTTCAAATTGGGTTTCGTCGCAGCAACCCACATCACCAGCAACCCGCTGGTCCAGAACCGTGTCCACCACTGCCTCAGCCAACCCTGCGACCAAACTCTCAACAGTTGTACCGGTTGCTGCTACTCTGTTTTCGTGGCCAAGAATCATTCCTTATCCTGTCTTCCCCTGTGCTGCCATGTTTTCTCTCGCTTCTTGTCCTTCTTCCTCCAGCAATTTTTTTTTTAATTTTTTCCGCTTAACTACAGCTTCCTCGTCAATATCGAATAAATATTCATCGTCGTCAGGCCCATAGCCTTTATTCACTAACGCGGCTAAGAGGCGTTTCCTAAGTTCGTCCTTTTTACCTGTATCGCTCAGGCCACGTTTCTCCAGCTCGTCTTTCAATTCACTTGCCCAAAGTTCATCTAATTTCAAAACCATTCTTCTAATCTCACTTCAAAACACCAGTGTTATAAAATTGTGAAATCGTATTACAGGTCCAGAAGAATGGCTTTCTAGTTTATTGCACGATAATAATTAAAGCTTGGTTAATGCTACTTATAACTTCTAATATCATCAATATTAATAAAAAATATCAATAGATGGGAAAAATTAAATCAGTACCATAGATATAACAATATATATATATATATATATATATATATATATATATATATATATATATATATATATATATATATATATATATATATATATATATATATATATATATATATATATATATATATATATATATATATGGTTTTATTGTTTATTTCATTGTATCGTTTCTTGTGTCGACGTTTGGTTTAAATTTTAAATGGGCTCTGAAGATGACAATTTTAGTCAAAACGGTCCGTTAGCCCTAGTTGAATCAAAGAATGTATGTAGTTTGAAAAATTTAGAAAGTCTGTCGAAAAAAATAATAAACGCAAAATGGTCTATTGTCTGTAATAGCGCGTGACTGAAAGAATATATAACTTTATATTTAAATTTATATATATACTAGCGGGGTTACCCGGCGTTGCCCGGGGTTTTTAGAGGTTTTTCTAATGTTTGTCCCTCTCGCTCCCGTTTCCTTCTCCACTTTCCCGTTTTCGTCGCGTTCCCGGTCGCTTTTCCGCTCTCGGTCGTTTTCCATCTCCCGGTCGCTTTCCCGCTCAGAAGTTTTGTTATCGATTTTCTCTCTTGCTCGCGTTTCCTTCCAAGCTTGCTCTCCCGATTCCAGTCGCTTTCCGCGTTCCCGGTCGCTTTCCGCGTTCCCGGTCGCTTTCCCGTTCCCGGTCGCTTTCCCGTTCCCGGTCGCTTTCCCGTTCCCGGTGGCTTTTCCGTTCCCGGTCGCTTTCCCGTTCCCGGTCGCTTTCCCGTTCCCGGTCGCTTTCCCGTTCCCGCTCACGCTTGCTCTCCCGTTCCCGGTCATGCTTGCTCTCCCATTCCCGGTCACGGTTGCTCTCCCGTTCACGCTCATTTTTTCTTTTCCATTCTTGTTAAATTAATTTGGTTTTAATGAACTCTTTGTTACAACGATTTATAATTAATGCTCTATGTTTACTTCATGTTCACTTTTAGTTTTATCTCTTTCTTTTCCGTTGTTATCTTTTGTCAATAAAGTCGAATCAACTATTGTCGACTAGTTCCGATTATACACTGCGTTTAAGTATTGTTTCTAACAGGTTATGGGCCCAGAACCCAATTTTAGGAACAAGTGAATAAATCAAGTTTTTTCGGAACATTTAACGTTCGGTTCAAGATTTTATAAAGAACATTCGTTGTGAGCGATAAAGGTTAACCACGCTACATCGAGTAATACAATTGTTGAACTGATGGCGGATGCAACGTTAAGAATCGCAAAGTTGAACGGCAGTAACTACCAGACATGGAAGTTTAAAGTTGAATTGTTGCTCGTTAAAGAAGATCTCTGGGAAGTTATTTTTCAAGATCAAGATTCATCATCGGAATGGCGGAAAAAGGACAGCAAAGCCAGAGCAACAATAGGTCTACTCCTGGAGGACAACCAGTTGAACCTCATCAGAAAATTGACAACAGCAAAGGAAACGTGGGAAGCATTAAGAAATTACCACGAAAAGTCAACCTTATCAAATAAGGTAAGTTTGTTAAAGAGGCTTTGTGGGATCAGATTACATGAAGGTGGGGATATGGAGTCACATCTTGCTAAGATGGAAGACATAATTGACCAGTTATCGTCCTTGGGGGAAACTATTGGAGAACAGTTAAATGTTGCTTTCTTTCTCAGTAGTTTGCCTGACAGCTATAGCACACTGATAACAGCATTAGAAACAAGACCCGAAGCCGACTTAACTGTTGAATTGGTCAAGAACAAACTGATCGAAGAATACAAAAGAAGAAGTGAAAACTCAGCAACTTACGATGGTCAGGAACAGCAAGCTCTAAAGGTAAATCATCCAGGTACAAGGTCTACAGATAAGAATGTAAAAGCCAACAGTTACGAAAAGACTTCCACAGTATGTTTTTTCTGTAAGAAACCAAACCACATAAAGAAAGAATGCAGAAAATACTTAGAGTGGAAAAGAAAGAACTCAGACCATAAAGCTCAAACAATTCAACAATGTGTAGAAATAGCAAGCACTTATGACCAGTATGCTTGTTTCAAGGCTGGTGAAAGCAATTCAGGAACTACATGGTATGTTGATTCAGGTGCAAGTTCTCATATGTGTAACAATAGAAATTTCTTTGTTAACCTTGATGAACAACAGAAGGGACAAGTTGTCCTAGCAAATGGTCAAAGGCTGACAACTTCAGGTATCGGAACCGGCTACCTCAAATGTCAGGAAAAGGTCATAAAAATCATAGGTGTACTGTATGTACCGCAGTTGACAGGTAACTTGATTTCTGTTAGAAAATTAACTGATGGGCAGTTCAGGGTCATTTTTGAAAAGAATGTATGCAGGATTATGCGGAATAATGAACTGCTGGCGCAGGCTTCAATTCGGAACGGGCTGTATGAATTAGATTCATTGGAGCATGCATTGATGTCTAATGTTAATGATGGATGCATACATGTTTGGCACAACAGATTAGGGCATCGAGACCCCAATGCCATAAAGTTATTGGAACAGCAACTAGATAACTTCCAGATCAAGCCATGCCAGATAAAGAAAGTCTGTGAATGCTGTATTCAAGCAAAGTTAACGAAACAACCACTACCCAAGAAATCAGAATCCAGATCAAGTAAGCCACTAGAGTTGATTCACACAGATGTTTGTGGACCGATGCAGACAATCACACCAAGCGGAAACAGGTATTTTATGACAATGATCGATGACTTCAGCAAATACACTGTTTTGTACTTGTTAAAAAATAAGTTTGAAGTAACAGATAAAATTAAAGAATATGTAAAGCTTGTCCAGACAAAATTCAAAAGCACACCTAAAGTGATAAGATCAGATCGTGGTGGTGAATATGTCAATGAAACATTAAAGAAATTCTTCAAGAGCGAAGGTATAACATCTCAATTTACTGTTCCGTATACACCACAGCAGAATGGAGTAGCAGAAAGGAAGAACCGCTATTTAGTCGAAATGACCAGAAGCATGTTAATCGACTCGAAGCTACCAAACAAATATTGGGGCGAAGCGATCAACACAGCAAACTATCTGCAGAACATTCTACCGACAGCAGGTGAGATGAAGACACCACATGAAAGGTGGGAAGGTGTGAAGCCCAGTGTGACCCACATAAAGCAATTCGGATGTCAAGCCTACTCAGTTGTTGCAGCCGAGAAAAGACAGAAGCTTGATAAAAAGTCAGAAAAACGAATTTTCGTTGGTTATGCAGAAGGCACAAAAGGTTATCGTTTGTTAGACACAGTGACTGAGAAAATCAGCATCAGCAGGGATGTGAAATTCATTGAAGGTGACCCACATTGGATTACAATATCAGCCGACAGTCAAGAAAGCAGTCAACAGGAACAGCCCATTGAGGTTGAGATCGAGCTGAAGACAAATACAGATCAATCGGGAGACAGTGGTGAACAAACTGAAGATCAGATGGAATTGAGAAGGTCAACTAGAATAAAGAAACGACCAGAGAGACTAATTGAAACGGCTAGTGTTGCAAATGAAATGGTCGAACCAAAGTCATTCACAGAAGCAAACAACTGCAAAGAATCAGCCGTATGGAAACAGGCTATGATGTGTGAAATGAGCAGCCTGAAGCAGAAACCAGTGGAAGCTGTTAAACTTAGACATTTATGTTGTGCTATTGGTTTAACTTAATAAGAGACAGGATCTAAAGATTAAATCGTTGAGGGGGAGTGTTAAATTAATTTGGTTTTAATGAACTCTTTGTTACAACGATTTATAATTAATGCTCTATGTTTACTTCATGTTCACTTTTAGTTTTATCTCTTTCTTTTCCGTTGTTATCTTTTGTCAATAAAGTCGAATCAACTATTGTCGACTAGTTCCGATTATACACTGCGTTTAAGTATTGTTTCTAACAATTCTTTCATAACTTCTGTTAGCCTATAAAACGTAAAATAGATTTGCTAAGACTATATATATATATATATATATGAATGTTTGTGGGTTAGTTTGTCCATTATAGAAACGGGAAAGCGACCCGGAACGGACAGCGAGCGGGAACGGAAAAGCAAGCGTGAGCGGGAATGGGAGAGCAAACGTGAGCGGGAAAGCGGCCGGGAGCGGGAAAACGACCGAAAACGGGAAAGCGAACGGGAGTGGGAAAGCAGGTGGGAAAGGAAACGGGAGAGAAAGAGACAAACATTAGAAAAACCTCTAAAAAACCCGGGCAACGCCAGGTATCTCCGCTAGTACATACATAAACACACACACAGACACACATACATGCACATACACATACATACATACACACATACATACGCACATACATATATATATATAGTTCCCGCTCGCTCACCCGCTCCGCTCCGCTCATTTTGTGACGGATTTCAAATTTTTTTTTTATTTGACTTTCCCCTTGACTCTCAAGGTTGTGTGAAAATTTCATTACGATCGGATGAATGGTGTAGCAATGCATAAAGGACATTAACATACATAAATACAAACATTCATTTTTATATATATAGATATATATATATATATATATATATATATATATATATATATATATATATATATATATATATATATATATATATATATATATATATATATATATATATATATATATATATATATATATACATATATTTATATATTTATATCTACGGTTTATGATCAAGGCTGATTAACCTCAGAAGATTTTATAAACTACTAGCGGAGGCACCCGGCGTTGCCCGGGGTTTTTAGAGGTTTACCTAATGCGTTTCTTTTTCGCTCCCGTTTCCTTCCCGCTTGCGCTCCCGCTCCCGGTCGTTATCCGTTCCCTGTCGTTTTCCCGCTCATTTTTTCGCTCTCAGTTCCCCCCTAAATCCGATTCTACACACATACATACATACATACATACATACATACATACATACATACATACATACATACATACATACATACATACATACATACATACATACATACATACATACATACATACATACATACATACATACATACATACATACATACATACATACATACATACATACATACATACATACATACATACATACATACATACATACATACATACATACATACATACATACATACATACATACATACATACATACATACATACATACATACATACATACATACATACATACATACATACATACATACATACATACATACATACATACATACATACATACATACATACATACATACATACATACATACATACATACATACATACATACATACATACATACATACATACATACATACATACATACATACATACATACATACATACATACATACATACATACATACATACATACATACATACATACATACATACATACATACATACATACATACATACATACATACATACATACATACATACATACATACATACATACATACATACATACATACATACATACATACATACATACATACATACATACATATATACATACATACATACATACATACATAGATACATACATAGATACATACCTACATAGATACATACATACATACATACATAGATACATACCTACATAGATACATAGATACATACACACCCATACATACTTTGAATGAGCATTTAGTGCCGAAATATTGTAAAAAAAACACATACATACATACATACATACATACATACATACATACATACATACATAAACACACACACAGACACACAGACACACATACATGCACATACACATACATACATACATACACACATACATACGCACATACATATATATATATATATATTTATATATATAGTTCCCGCTCGCTCACCCGCTCCGCTCCGCTCATCTTGTGACGGATTTCAAAAACATTTTCTCTATATTTACCAAGCACAAGAAAGAATTCATTCTGTTGAGCATGTCAAGACCCCGGCTTTTGATGGCACTGTGTCATGGTCCGTCTACAAAGCTCAATTTGAAATTGCTGCCAGGAAAAATAACTGGTTAACCAGCCATCAGAAGGCAGAAATCTGGTATTTTCCTTGAGGGGAGAAGCTTTACAGCTTCTCGAGCTTAATGTAGATAGAGATGATTACGATGCGATCGTAAAGGTTCTCGAAAACAGATTCGGTAATCAACGCGCGCCCGAAATTTTTCGAGCTCAACTCAAGAGTCGACGCCAGAAACCCGAAGAAAGCATGCAACAACTGGAAGCGGATATAGAACGGCTTGCTAATCTGGGATACCCTTTGTGCCCTCGAAATGTCCTCAACACAATTATTACGGATGAATTCATAGCGGCCTTGAAGAACTCTAAAACCCAAAAGGCTCTTAGGGTTGCCCGCGTAGCTAGTCCCAGCGAAGCTTTGGCATTTGCAATAAATTATGAAGCCTCTGTGGAGCCATCTGATAGGTCTCGCCACGTAAGAAAATTAGGAAGCGAGGATGAAGATGAACTGGATGATCGAGTCCGGAGAGTTATTAAGGAAAGAATTAACTGGAAAGAGAATAACTCACCACGCTGCTGGAGTTGTGGAAGACCGGGACATCTACAAAAAGACTGTATAATTAAGATGTTTAGACCCGGGCAACAGGAGAAAATGGATCACTGTAGGCGTAAAGATGTTAAACAAGGAAAACCCATAAAGGCCCAATCCGACAAGAAAAAATCAGATTCTGTGAAGGTAAAAGATAATTTGTCTTGCAGAGTTGTGCCAGTTACCGTTCTTGGAAAAGGAACTAGTTTATTTGTGGAAGGTAGATTAGGAATGAGAAACTGTAAGTTTATTATTGATACGGGAGCTTCCTGTTCAATCATAAAACCTTGTTTGGCGAAAGGAGAGGTTTTACAAAGTGGAAAGCACATCCGTTTAAAGACTGCAACAGGAGAGCTTGTTCCAGTAGTTAGTAAAATTCAAACTGAAATAAGGCTGGGAAATAAAACTTTTCAGCACCAGTTTCTGGTTGTTGATATAGAAGAAGAATGCCTACTTGGGCTTGACTTTATGAGAATTCAGGGTTTTGCAGTGGACTTAAAAATGGGAACATTCAGACATGGAAATATGGAAAAACTTGTTTGCTATAAAGGCAAAACAAATTGGTAAAGCGAGTATTGGTAACAAAGAGCATCATTGTACCTGCTCAGTCGGAATTTTTGGTTTGGGCAAGAATAGAGAATGAAAAAAACTTAAGAGTTGTTGGGTTCATCGAGCCCCTGAACGGAGTTGAAAAACATGGATTAATGATCGGAAAAAACACTGGTACGAACGGAGTCAAGAAGCTACGTGCCAGTCAGAGTTATGAATGTGACAGAACGCGACAAGAAAATAACAAAAGGTGATGAAATTGCGGTATGCAGCCCAGTCGATCACATAGTGGCATGTACCACAGTGGTTGGTAAAAATAATAATAAAAAGAGAATGAAGTACTCTCAAATTCAGGAACTGCTTGAAGCCGCTAAAACTTCATTAAAACCAATGGACTATGTCAAAGCAAAAAAGATGATTGAAGAATATTGTGATATAATAGCTATTGACGAAGAAGACAATGGGAAAACAAAGATCGTTGAACACCGAATTCAAACTGGTAATACAGAGCCCATTCGACAACTGCCACGAAGGTTTCCACTGGCAAAGCGAGAAGAAGCTAGAAAAATGCTAGAAAAGATGAAGAAACAAGGAGTTATCGAACCATCCAATAGTCCATGGAGTTCACCTGTAGTACTTGTTAGGAAGAAAGATAACTCGCTACGTTTTTGTGTCGACTACAGAATGTTAAACGAGGTCACACAAAAAGATAGTTACCCTTTGCCCAGAATCGAGGACACCATCGATACACTTGCGGGATCTCGAATGTTTTCTACTTTAGATCTTAAGAGCGGATATTGGCAGATGGGAATACATCCCCAGAATCGCGAGAAAACTGCCTTTTCAATAGGTGAAGGATTGTGGCAATTTACAGTGATGCCATTTGGCTTGTGCAACGCACCCGCAACTTTCGAGCGACTTATGGAATATGTGTTACAAGGACTAAATTGGAGAACGTGTCTTGTTTATTTGGACGACATTATTGTTGTTGGAAAGACGTTTGAAGAGCATCTACACAATCTTGGAGACGTTTTCCAAAGGATCCGGGTTGCTGGTATGAAGCTAAATCCAGCAAAGTGTGCACTTTTCAAAAGCAAGGTGAAATATCTTGGTCATATAGTTTCTGCCGAAGGGGTAGGAACCGATGCTGAGAAAATTGAAGCGGTTAACCATTGGCCTGTTCCGAGAAATTCTCAAGAATTAAGAAGCTTTCTTGGTTTGTGCACATATTATCGACGATTTGTAGCCAGCTTTGCAAAGGAACTATATAAGCTTACAGAAAAGAATGCACCGTTTGATTGGTCAGAGGCAAATCAACATGCGTTCGAACGGTTAAAAACAGCTTTGAGTTTGACGCCAGTTCTGTCGTATCCAATCCCTGGAAAAGATTGTGTATTAGACACAGATGCAAGTAATGAAGGAATAGGGGCAGTGCTTAGTCAAATTGTTGACGGCAATGAAAAAGTTATAGATTATTATAGCAGAACTTTGTCGAAACCGGAGCGCAATTATTGCGTCACCAGACGTGAGTTATTAGCAATCGTTGATTCTATTAAGCACTTTCACAAGTATTTATATGGTCAAAAGTTTTTGTTGAGAACGGATCACGCTGCTTTGAAATGGCTTTAAATTTTAAAAATCCAGAGGAACAAGTGGCTAGGTGGATCGAACGTTTACAATCATACGAGTTTGAAATTCGGCATCGGATCGAATATAAATAAATCGGAAGGAAATAAATAATCAGTGTTTTCAAGTACGGTTTCAAATTGACGACACTTGGTCAGATGATGTGATTCAAGACGAAGAATTAAAAGATGATGATATAGGGCCGATTTTGAGATGGATGGAAGAAGGGAAGAAACCTGAATGGCAAGAAAGTATTACCTGCCACCCGCACGTGTCTCCGAAACCGGAATGTGCCAAACCCTATTACACCCAATCGTGAAACTGGTACTCATTTATTGACCAGTGAAGGATGAAAGGCTGAGTTGGCCTGAGCAGTGTGAGTGAATTCCTTGCTCAACGGAATTGCGCATCGCCGTGACTAAGATTTGAACCCACGACGGCAGGATGATAGCATAACTGCTTTCACCACTGTGCTACAGGCGCCTATATATATATATATATATATATTCGGTCCATCCCTAATATATATATATTAGGGATGGACCGAAACTCGTCTCGGCAACTCGGACTCGGCCAATTTCGCGGTACTCGGCAAAACATAGGACTCGACAAAAAAGGAGTCGCCGAGGCCGAGCTTAAAAAACTTCCCATCTACAATTCAGAATATTACATATATATATATATATATATATATATATATATATATATATATATATATATATATATATATATATATATATATATATATATATATATATATATATATAATAATAATAATAATGTCTGACAATTTTTTAAGTGGCGTTAATCCAAAGGACTTCAAGGCCTCTGAACAAGTGCGTCTCTGCGGAGGTGACCTCTGGAGGAAGACGGTTCCATAGTCGTGCGCCAGCTACCGCAAACGATCTGTCTCCAGCGGTCTTGAGTTTCCCTGCCGCCACACGAAATTGAGACGATGATGATGATCGGAGTCTAATTCGAACCGGAATGTCCTGCAGTGGCTGAATCTTCGACGCGAGGTATGTGGGGGCTATCCCGTTGAGACACTTGAAAGTCATGAGTTGACAACAGATTGAAGGCGTCGAGTGAGAGACGTGGGTAGGCGGACTAGAGCTGAGTTGCAATAATCAAGCCTAGAGAGAACTAGAGAGGTGGAGAGAGTCTTGAGAGCAGACACTGGAAGTGATGGTGTGACGGCTTTGATCTGTCGCAGCATCATGAAAGACGTACGTGAAGTATAGCCGACGTGTGTGTGTATAGTTAAGTCAGAGTCCAGGAAAACACCAAGATTTTTCACCGAAGACTTCGGCGAGTTCCATTCCGATTCGGACTGGAGCTGTTGGACGCTGGGAGCTACACCGTCGGCTGGTGAACCAGATGACTTCTGACTTTTTTGGGTATAATTGTAGGCGGCTTGATACCATCCACTGATGAATGTCGTCAACGCAGGCTGAGACCAGAGACGAGAGCTGAGCGGCATGATCGAGAGCGTCTGCATAAAAATATGCCTGCAGACTATGACCGGCTATGATGTTATAGAAGTCAGAGGTGTAGAGTGAAAAGAAGGTTGAACCGAGGACGGATCTTTGAGGAACGCCACATGTCACAGGGGAAAAGGAAGACGATGAACAGCCGACCCTAACCCGGTAGACCCTGCCTACCAGGTATGACCTTAGCCAGCCGAGGACGTGCTAGTCTAGCCCAAAAAAGATGCGTAGCCTCCAGAGAAGTATTTCACGGTCGAAGGTGTCGAACGCCGAAGTGAGGTCGAGAAGAGCGAGGAGTGTACATTTTCCTTGATCGGCTGCACTCAAGACGTCGGAGAGGACTTTAAACACAGCGGTTTCTGTCGAGTGAAATTGACGGTATGCTGATTGATTTCTTGGGTATAGATTGTTGTCGTTTAGATACTTATTATATGTTAATATATATATGTGTGCAATGGCGGATCCAGGAATTTCGTAAAGGAAGGCCCAACATTTTTTCAGTTTTTTTTTTAAATTTTGATTGCTGTCGCTATAAAGCCCATTGTAAGATATCTTGAATTTTTTATTTTGTAAAACCAAACAAATGGAATCGAAATTAAACTATTAATCTACTCGCATTTTCCCCTCCTTTTTCTTTTTTTTCTTTCACTTTCATTCTGTGTTTTTTTTCTCTCTGGAGCAATATCAACATCAAACACCTCTTTTTGTTCATAATGGAATTAGGTCATCAGACACTTAAAAGCTAAAAATAAGAGAACCGTGAAAAACTTTTGTAATTAAGCGGCTACTAATTGTTTGCAATTTTTTTATGTTTAATATGTCATGACAAAATAATGCGTGGTGGAAAAAATGCACGAACATACGGCACAACGTCAATGATAACTCATCTGTGGACAAAGCATCCAGTGCAATTCAAAGAATAGGGAGCAGCGCCAAAGCAAATTAAGAAACGATAATGCGAAGAGGAAGCATATATGTAAATGTAAATGTATTAGGGCGCTACTTCGTATTGATAATACAACAGCAGTGCCGGGAAATGCTCGTGCATATGGGATGGCACAGTGTTACCTGCCACCCGCACTTGTCTCCGAAATCGGAATGTGCCAAACCCTACTACACCCCAGTCGTGAAACTGGTACTCATTTATCCACCAGTGAAGGATGAAAGGCTGAGTTGGCCTGAGTGAATTCCTTGCTCAACGGAATTACGCCTCGCCGTGACTGAGATTTGAACCCAAGACGGCAGGATGATAGCATAACTGTTTTCACCACTGTGCTACGGTGCCTCATAAATGTCACCAAGTTCGAACAAAAAACAGCACACCTTAGATTTTTTATGTAGAAAGTTAAATGCAGCGGAATCTTGCAATCATTAACAAAATTCGTCGTTATGCTGCCTTTTCAAGTAGGTGAAGATGCTGGATTTAATCATTTAATGCATGAACTCGAACTTCGATATTCGTTGCCATCCAGGAAACATTTCTCGCGCACCTTAGTTCCGGACATGTTTTCTCGTATACGGAATCGTTTGCAAGTCATGGTCGATGATGCAATTTACATAAGTTCAACAGCGATGTCTGAAAAAGTACAAACAATTTAGATGCTTTCCTCAGTTTGACTGGGCACTGGATAGACACCGATTGGCATAGGATATCCGTTCTTCTACAATTTCAGCCATTGGAAGGTAGGCACACTGGAGAATTGATTTCGAATCATCTAAAATCCATGGTTGCAGATTGGAATATCTGAGGGGCAAAGAAAGGCGTTTTAGTCAGAGACAATGGCACTAGTATAAAACTTGCAACTCGTTTTGCAGAATTAGATGACTTGGAATGCTACATTCACTTGACTCATCTAGTGGTGGTGGAAGCATATACATCTGTCTAGAAGCAAGCTATAATTAAACTTTAGGTGTAATAAGATGAAAATTAAAATTTTAAAGCCAAAGGCCCATTCAGTGCGCGGTCCATTCAGCACTAGTTTCTTCTATTTATTATTCTATATACACTTAAACTCGACTCGGTGCTCGGTGAAAAATGACCCCAAAAACTCGGTGCTCGGCATCGGCCCCAAATTTTCTGCTCGGTCCATCCCTAATATACTAATATATATATATATATATATATATATATATATATATATATATATATATATATATATATATATATATATATATAGTGTGTGTGTGTGTGTTAAGTTTCGACCTAAACGATCGAATTAATGAACAATTGTTTCGTTTTGAGTTTTTTATATTATTAAAGACGTCTGTATACAAAACAATATACAACAAAAACGGCTCACAGGCTCGCCACCACTTCGACATCGGCACAACGAAGAGCTACAAAACAACTAATGTCCGCTCACAAGGTCGCTACCAAAACAAAGACAAAAACTCTAAAAACATAAACACAAAAAATCAAACATTCAAATTCAACAGTGTGTGTGTGTTAAAATAATTCATATGATTTTGAATAGTATTACAATTTTGAATAGTTTAATAGATTGAAACGTTTTTTAAATTTCTTTTAACAACTAGCAACATTTAAGAAATTGGGTAAGATAAGGTAAGTCGGGTATCTTCGCCAGAGCAATGTTAAATAAAATTCAAAAACCAACGTGTACCTGAGCAGCTGTACAAAGTGTCGTGGGTATAGCCATATATGCAGTTACATGAATACGATCCGGAGAAATTTGGACAACTTGTCGTATCTGGATCGCATTTATTTCTTCTTGCACATTCATCAACATCTACATATTAAATATCATGTCAATGAATTAGCACATAGTAAACCACATCACAAAAAAATTTGAATAGAAATAGAAGATAGTCGATATTGGTATTAAAGTAGCAGTAGCAATTATTTTGAGTAGCAGTTATTTTTAAAATAAACAATTAACCCTATTTTCCACCCCACATTTTAGAAACCAAATTTTCAAGAAATGGTGAAACACTTATATCATTAATTTTTGAGTAGATATTAAATACTAATTTTACATCTGTAGCAGTTACTTCAAAAAACAAATAACCTTATTTTCCACCCCACATTTGAGATCATGTAAACCAAATTTTCAAAAAATGGTGAAAACGTATTTTTTTTATTTTTTAAGAAGAATCTAGATACAAAATTTCAAAACCTTCTCATTTTTGGTTTTCGAGATATGAGTTGTTTTAAACTTTAAATGAATTATGTAATTATATTCACAGAATTACAAGTTATATTCAAATAATAATTCTTAAACTCTATTTTTTTCTGTAGAAAAATGATGTGCCTAAGAAAATATCATCCAAATAAACAAAGGTATAATTGTTTAAGATCGTAAGTGAGAACTTCTAAAAAATTAAGCAATGTCAACGTCTTCATCGCTTGTACTTGATTTAATCTATTTCTGATTCAGTATCAGAGTTAAAACAATCAACGTTATTGCATAGATCCAGATTTCTACCACATGTGCACATTTCTGTTCGCTTTGGAGCCACATGGTGGTGCACATCTACGTTGAACACATGAACATCTGCACAGATTGAGGATAGCATGAGGTGAACAAGGCTCTGTGCATCCCACAGGCTCATATTGATCACCGACTTGTTTCCATCCTAGAAGTGAAGGTGAGGGAAGTTGTGGATGTTGGCAAATGTCTTGATTCCATTGCATAGCTTGCAAGTTTGCCCTTAAAATTGCTGAATATAGCGAACTTTTTGTTGGTGGAAGACTTTCGCCTTGATGTTGTTTTTTGTAAATAACCACCATCTAACATCTCCAATGTCTGTCATTTTACTGTTAGGCACATATACTTGACATACGAGTTTTTCGAGTTCATGCAGCACTGATTGTGATACATTTGCTGAAGTGCCAAGTTCTGATAAGGCTTGGAGAACAACATTGCTTGTTGAATTGAAAGCTTTTCACCAGGTCAGTTTACCTTTACCTGAAAAAGATCCAGTGACATCTGCTCCTGATAAGGAGTGTAATCCTAGTAGTGCTGATGCCTTGATAGGTCCCAATGTTTTGTAAATTGGTTCAAGACTGACATAGTGTCGACTTAAACCAAGGCCAATGAATAGTCCAGAATCCGATGGCAAGAGTGGAAATCTTCGTATTGCAAGAACCATGACGTCAGAGTCTGGAGAGAAAATGTTTAAAGTTTTTGCTCCTCTTCCAGCAAGGTGCACCGCATGTAGAATTATTTTGGTTTCGGCTTCTTCTTGTGTGTTTGCTAAACAGGAGACATCCAAATGACTTGCACGAGCTTTGTTCTGCCAAATAACCACAAAGTTCCTGTTGTTCTTCATACCAAACACTACAAATTCGTAAGCAAAAAAATCTGATAAATCATCTTTGGTTTTCTCATGTGCCAAAAATTTGGCCATGGTCACTTTACTTATGATGGTTGATGAAATGATCTTAAATTGAACCGGATCTGATTTTTTTCTGGCGATATTCTCTTGTTGCAGTTTTCAAAAAACCCGTAATATATGAGTCAAACACCAAATGAACTTCATCATACGTTTTGAATTTTTTGTCCATCCAGTGACAGAAATACCCTGATAAATCTTGACATGTCTTCAAATGCACTGGTTTACCCATACAATGTAGCTCCGCCATGCCATCCACAATTGCAACTTTCTTCAGTCTGTGGTTGAATTGAAGGATCCGTTAATGTTTCCACCGTCAAGTCATTGTTACCTTCAAAACGGTCACTTGGTAGTTTTTCCAAAAATCCCATCAGCTTGCTTTTGGAAAGGCAATGATGCGTGTGTCCATCTTGGGTAAACAGAGAACATTATTACAATCGGGTTTCTCTATAAAAGTCACTAAAGCCTTGTTACCATATTAGTTAAATAACCTTGCAATGTGGTTATTATTCAAATGCATAAATGATAATATAAATAATTATGTACTCAATGAATTTTTTTTCAAAACATGATTTTGAAAAATTATAAAACATATTATTTGCTAGTCATCTTGACAATCATGGCCGCCATCTTAAATATCAAGGTCACGTGATTGTTAAAACAGTGTTGTAAATATGTTTTTTTAGATTTTCTGACCTCGAAAACCATATCTTAGACACCAAAAACGCATCGCTGTGACATATAGTTTCTGAGGAAATTGAACAATTATGACTTGGCGGCCATCTTGAATATTAAGGTCACGTGATTGTTCCACAGTGTTGTAAATATGTTTTATGGATTCTCTGACCCCGAAAACTATATCTTAGACACCAAAAACGCATCGCTGTGACATATAGATCCTGAGGAAATTGAAGAAATATGATTTGGCGGCCATCTTGAATATCTAAAAACTGCCAGGGATTTCAGAATTACGCCGTGATTTTTCTTAATATAGAATATCTAACAAAGAGATTGACACCTAACACATATTTGTATCATTTCGCATCCCACGGGACAATATTTTAATACAGTTGCTGCCAGACTACAATACATAGACAGAGCCGGCTCGTGGAACATATTTTATGTGTGCGAGAATAAATAAGGCGCCTTTTAAATTATTTTAAATCATAAAACAATAAATACTACAAATGAAATAACTTTTTAAGAATTTTATTGATTTTAAACATATTTTAAAATAGAAAACGGAACACGTCCAGCTTTAGATTTAACCAAATTTAATCTTAAAAAACCAATATCTACAGATTTAGAAATTTTATTTTTAATGGAAATTATTGATAAACCATTTTAACGTTCCTAATCCATTTGTTAATCGTAAATAGTTTTTTTTATGGAAAAACTACGTTCCCGTTCCCCTAAGCTTACTGTTACTGGTAGTGACGGTAGTGTTAATAATATTTGTAGGAGAATCAAACATTAGGAAAATCTTTTAAGCTGACTATCATAAATCCATTTAACACAGATTTTGGTAATTTTTTTCGGTCTAATTTCCGTGATAACAAATTAAATTCAAAAAAACATCTTTTGATTCACCAAGAGTCAAAATTTTTTCCAGTAATCAACATTTTTTAATCATATCTTTTCCTATTTTATAATTATCTTTGATATCATACAAAAACTCGAACGGTTCTATTGTACTTGAATAGTTTTCAAATTGCTCAATTATTGATTTTTTAACTGTTTTAAAGAGAACATCAAAAAACTTTTTTTGAATATTTTGGTTTGGTTCTATATCACCATCTTCAAAAGGTTTAACAAGAAATTTTTTTTTTGCTCTTTCACGTGAACTAGAACAGAATTCATCAGTTAAATTTGCATCCTTAGCCAGAATTCTAGTTCTTTAAATATAAAATCTGTAAGAATTTTCAGTGTGTTTAGTAACAAAATAATAACAAAATAAAAAAATAAAAAAACAACGCTCATATACAAATGTACTAAAAACTTAAAAATAATATGTGTGTTAGTAATAAATTTTTTTTAACCAAACTTTCGGTTCAGAAGATAAAAGCGTGGGGCGAATGTCAAATATATATATATATATATATATTCCATACATAATTGGGGACAATATTTTCCCGCAAACAAGTTTCATTGAACTTTTTCGCCCATTTTGCATTCAACAGTTTCTTGTATAAACCTTGCAAAACAACAATATCTTTCCTTTTAACAATCCGAGACGATTAAGGGTGGCAGAGGCTTTGTTGATCCAGGAAAAAAACCAGCAATTAACATTCAAGATAACAATTTCACTCACATTTTGAAGTTGTTTGATGGCCCAATTGTTCCAAAATTTGGAATTGCATCAAACGTCAATAAAGGAATGAATATTAATAGATTGATGGAAGGAGATAAACATAAAATAGAGATGACGAACAGGGATCCAAAAACGAAACTTCTTAAAACAAAGGTAAATAACTGTCAGCATTCATCTGACGTTTCAGTTGGAGAGGCTAGTAATAATTGTGACTCTAAAATCTTAGAGCCCAAACCACTTCTCTACGATAATCTCAACAAGAATAAAACGAGCGTGAAATTTGAAAATGATTTGTCCGAAAGAAGAGAACAAAGTGATTGCTGCGAGAAAGAAATTGATATGGTGACCGATGAAGATATACTCAACATCAAAGACATAGAGGATACCGTCATGGAAAATCTCACTAACCAGAAGGAAACTACACCTGTCAAGAATTATGAAAGGTCTGTGGATGCTGAGGGAGATCTAACTAGAGAAACGCCTGTTTGTTTTAAAAGCTGTGGCTCTAAAAATACGGAGTCAGAATCACTCTCTCTTGATAGTTTCCACACAGATGAAATGATTGAAGGAAAAGAAAATGACTTGGAAGAAAAACATAAAAGTAGTAATAATGTCGACGATGAAGATGTTTTCTGTAACTGTGAAGGTAGTGAAGTCGAGGTTGATGGCGATGCGGCTAAAAATTGTGGAACTACACTAATCGGAGAAATTGAGAATGTTTTGATTAATAGTGCAGGTGAGGCTGAGACACCTGCGGTGTTTGAACATTTACTTTGCAATCCAAACATTAATATAAAAAGAAGAAAGTAGAAAACAAAAACTACGGGAAAAGTGAGCGTGAAATCAGCTGTGTGGCTTGCTGGTTGTGTACTTAATTTGTATTTTAGTGAGACTTTGGCTGAACGCGTCCACACTTGTTTACTCACTGAAAGCGTGTTTATTAATACTCGGCTACTTCTATTGATTTTACGTCTAATTCTGCATGTATTGAAAACAAACTAACTGCTGTTTAATTAACTTTATTATTATAATTTGAGAAAGTGTTTTTTCGATTTTAATATATACCCTTTTATTATTATAAATGAAGCTCTGAAGATGGTTAAGGTTAAATTAACCGAAACTGGCCAGTCAGCTGGAAAAAATAAAGATTTTAAAACGTTGCTTGGTGTAGTTTCAGAAAGGAAAGATATTGTTGTTTTGCAAGATTTATACAAGAAACTGTTGAATGCAAAATGGGCGAAAAAGTTCAATGAAACTTGCTTGCGGGAATATATATATATATATATATATATATATATATATATATATATATATATATATATATATATATATATATATATATATATATATATATATATATATATATATATATATATATATATATATATATATATATATATATATATATATATATATGCATTTGCAGCAGTCTTCTAGTAATAGAATCAGTGTTGGGTAAAATCACAGTTCAAATGGTTTGAAATCAAAATCATTCACTTCAGAGTGATTTTAAAATCAAAGTCAAAATCGTTTTTTCCTTCCACCAAAAAATGATTCAAAATCAAATTCATGATTTTGATGATTTAAAATCATGAAATCATTACTAAAAAGTTAACGCGTATTAAAATTGCTACTGATGACAATTCTTCTAGAAGTCATTACAAGTCACAAGCTCTTTATTTCAAAAAATGCTTTGGTTTAATTTCAAGAGTGTTAATTTCTTAAAAAGTGAATCAGAAAGTTTGATTTTTCCTGGCGTCTCAATCAAACCTGCTATACCCATACCGAATAGACCCTCAACAGGCGCAGATGAAGGAATAGGTGTGCTGTGGTACACGAACATTTTCCTGACAATCTGGTGTGAATCAAGGTGCTGCAAAAAGCAGTCCGTTGAAAATAAAAAGCCTTGCACCAGCAGTGGCGGATTAACCATGGCGCAAGTAGCGCACCTGTGCCAGGGCCTCCGAGCTTGGAGGGGGGCATAAAAATTTTTACAATAAAAAAATTATTATGCAAGCGTAATATTCCAAAAACTACATTGTTGGACGATGATTGCTAAGTTCGTGAGTTCAAGTGTGTCACAACTATGTCTATTGGTGATCTTTGCAATTTGCATTTGCGGCTGTTTTCGTTGCCGGTGGTCTCGAGGCGGCCGGGCTTGTGGAGGTTTGCAGCCAAAATGGTCTCAATGAATGTGTGCTCATGCCTGTTTGTATTCAAGTTTGTATGCTCGCGGGGGCCTGCCAGATATTTTTCAGTTTTGCAGTTTTTTGTCTTCGTTGGCGTGTTTTTTACAGTTGGAGTTGTTGATATTAAATATTCATTTTTAAACACTGTGTTGGCGTATCTGGAAACAAGCTTTCAGACAGCATTTTGCAGCTGTGTTCTGAAAAGAACAAACATGACCTAAGCTTCTCCAGTTTAAAAAAACGGACCTGGTAACTTCAGTGAGTCTTCTCCAGTCTCTGAGTGAGTTTGTCGGAATGCTACGTGAAAAAAAACAAGTTTACTTCCTGCTCACTGAAATTGATGCTGCAGAATGATTTCAGTAAGGCTTTCCCAAGCACCTATATTCTTCTTCGTCATTACTTGACACTGCCTGTGACGAACTGTGCCGGTGGGCGGTCTTTCAGCCACCTCAAACGCATCCCATCTGTTCTGAGGTCAACACAGACTCAAGAAAGACTAAACAACCTATTTCTCTTAAACATTGAAAGTGATGTACTTCAGGAGTTGGAATTTTCCGAAGTTATTGACGCATTCAGTTCAGCTAAATTTACGTTGAAAGAGATCATTGTAAATCATAATGTACAGTATTCTGTAATCTGTAGGTCTATGTTTTTGTTGTACTTACTTGTGAGTTTATAGTTGAGAAATTTCAACTGTGTAATTAATGATACATTTCATTTGGCTTTGAACTGAAACATTAAAGTCATAATTTGAAAATTTTATAATGGGGGGCCTCTTATTTCTCAGTGCGCCAGGGCCTCCTTATGTGTTAATCGGCCCTGTGCACCAGGTATGATGGTAATGACGAGGAAGACATTATCAGACAGAATTAATCTTAAGCATGAACAAGTGATGTCTCAGTTGCCTAACAAGCTTAACACAGTTGATTCAGTGTGTACCACTGCTGACATTTGGTCAGTTAACAACAAAAGTTTTTTGGGAACGACTGTACATGTACATTGGTTATCGTTGTGCAAAAAACTGCTGGTAGCATTTTGGTCCCCGAGAGTTCTTAGTTGACACAGTTACAACACTTAGCGATTACTTTTCCATCCACTTCTTTAATAATCTTGAAAAAAGTTCAGGCAAACGATCTCTATTCATTTTTCAAACAAGCTTAACAGCTACGTAAACAAGTAGCACGAGCCCGAACAAGAAAGACCGATTAGATACATTGATGAGTAATGAGTAAAAACCATTGATATAACAATGGTAAAAATCATAAGCTAATAGCATAGAATTACTAACAGAATATATTTTAAAAAAACATTTTAAGTAACTTATTTTTGATAATTAAATTGAATATTATAATCAAAAACTATTATCCGTGCAAACTTTCAGATCAATGTGAAAACGGAAAGTAAGTGAAAAATTGATTGAAAAAAATCCCGGTAGCAAACTCCACGACCAACAACCAAGTTAAGTAAAAGTGTATAAAAAAACGCTTTTCTAATTTTGCGCCCTTTTAATTTTCCGCCTTTTTTAATTCTGTGCCTTTTTTAATTCTGCGCCTTTTTTAATTCTGCGTCTGTGTGCTTCGCACACTTCGCATACGCTATGACCCGGCCCTGTACATAGATATGAAAACTAAAGCTGCCGTTAAATCTTATATTTTTTATAAGCTTTTCACGCCCCTAGAAAGACCTCTGCACCCAAAAGGAAGCGTTATCGTCTACCTTGTGAAACACTGGACTAAGATAAAAACGTTCTTGCAGTAACACTAATTTTATTTGTATTTATTAGGTTTTGACAGTAATAATACCATATTTTAATGGCAATTTAAAACTTATTTGAAACGTTACATAGAAAACGTTTCTGAAACGTCATTTTAACGCACAGTGCATGAGCAAATCAACAAAAAAGCGGTTTCTTTTAATTGAATAATGTATTGTCATCCAATATAAAGCTATGCTGATAGTTTCAGCTTCTTAGCTAGTCAAAAAGCTGGTAAAATTTTACTTACAAGATTTGTTTACAGAAAAAGACACACACACAAACAGAGATTGTAACCCAAATAAAAGTTTGTAAAAAAACCTTATAAAACCGTTAACATGTTTATTTTTGTTAAAGGCGCTGCGCAACACCACCCTCATAATTACAATCTATGATCATCCTATCATCTATGGAGTTTATCTAGCAGCCAAGCATTTTTTATTTGATTGGAATTTCAAACTATATAAATGAGAATAAAAAATCAGCTAAAAACAGCAATGGCTGTAATAAAGAAAACCCTAGTTATTTATTTATTCTTCTTTTTATCATTTGCAATTTATCATTGAAAATTGAATAAACAAACTCAAACTCAACCTTGACATTTTGATTTGTGTAACTTTTCAAATCCCGGACGACACTTGCATATAAAACTTCCAACAGTATTCTCACATACTTCAGCACTGTTGCAATTGTGAATTTTTTCTAAGCACTCATTAACATCTGTGCAATAGTAATAACAGTAGTAAATCAAATAGAAACATTTGATTCCGTATTAAAATGTTTCCTAAGGTTTTATCAACAACACCTTATACATCCTTAAAAACGTTTTTAAATATGTCTTATGACATAGCAGTATAAGTATATATTTCAACGTTTACGCCTAAGATCTTGGCTTCAAATCCTAGGCAAACAAAATTGTGTAATTTGCTCAGCTACTTACGCCCCATGTCAACTCAGTTTTCCATCCAATTGTGGTAGGCAAATGTGTATCAGTTTAACTAGATTAAAAAAGGTTTGGCCCAATCCGATTTCAGATAAAATTTCGGGTGACAATAACAATAACAGATACAATAACCACATCACCGAATAACTAACAAATTACAATGTTTCCACTATCCAAAAATATGGTTGAGCCGGTCTAATAATAAAATGTTTAAAAAACTGTTTGGTCATGTTAATACCTAGACATTCAGAATTAAAGGGATGTTTGAAGCCAGGCTTACAGATGCAAGTGTAGTTGTTTCTATTGTTAATGCACACTGTTGAAGTTGTGTTGCATTTGAGCTTACTTTCAAAACACCATGCTTGAAAACAAAATTTAAGTTATTTGTAAAATTATGTTATTTGTTGTAAACAGAAAAACCCTGCAAGGTTGATTTTTTTAATGCCTGTCCGGTCCTGGTTGTTTTACAAGCAAAACAATCTAGATCATGCCCGTTGTATAAGAGAAAAAATCCAGGCACGGCCAGCTTTATATAAATGCAAATCCAGGACCGGTCGTTTGGATAACCCTAATAAGTTTTACGAAACGTTTTCTGGAGGAAAAAAGGGAGGATGGGCGGGAGAGGTAGGGAAAAGTAAAAGGAAAATAAGATAAAAAGGAAGAGAACAACAAAAAAGAGAAAAAAGGAAGAGAACAACAAAAAAGAGAAAAAAGCAAAAAAAACAGCGAAAGAAAAGCCTTTAAAACCCTGGTTATCCCTGTTAGTTAGCAATTAAAGGTAATAGTTACACCAAAGTTCAAAGACCAATAGAAACAGGAAAACTAGTTAACACACGCTTCAAAAATAATAAGAAAAAAATCAAAATAAGCAACTTTTTGACTACAAAATGTTTTCTAGTTAATATTCAGTTAGTATTGTTGTTTTTCAGTAACAGTTTTGAGATTTAATATAAGTTATAATTACAGTTTGAATTATTATAAGTAGTTTTCGATAGGAAAATAAAACATTTTTAGAAGTAAAAAAAGTTGAAGGAGTCGATTCGGTAATCTAACCACTGGAGTCGGTTGAAAATAGCGACTCCGAATCGGAGTTGACTCGGAGTCTAGAGTTGACTCCATAACTCTGGTCGCTACCATTAATGTTTTTTCATAGTGTTTTATCAAATTAGTGATTGAAAAAAGGTTTCTTTGTAGTTATTAGTTTTAGTGTGCTATCATGTTAGTTATTGAAAAAGGATTCTCTGTAGGGTCATTGGTAATGCTACCTTATAATAATTGTTTCGCTTCTTCAGTTATCCATGCTCTTGCTGAATTTTTGTTTTCTCGAGTTTGATGGTAAATTATGCTGGTAGTCTCCATCTTCTAATTATGTATGCATGTTGTAAGTTATTGTTGTTTTCATTGTTTTTTAAGATAATTGTATTTAGCGAATTTATTGGAGCGCTTTGAATTTAAGAAAAAATGTTTTATAAGTTTATTTGATTGATTAATTAATCACTATCTACAAAACATTTTCATGAGATAAAAAAACGTTAAACTTACTTTTCAACCGACAGTAGTAATACATTTCTCCGTACTGACCAGATTTAGGAAATGCAGAAACCTTTTTAAAATCAAGATTTGTTCTAGAAAAATTGCAAACCTTGTGTGTACATTGTTGAGAAAGAATTCGAACATATGGATTGTCAGTAAATTTAATGTCGTCAAAATTGGATTTTGTCCAGTCTTCCGTTGGAAAAGTAGAATTTCTTAGCAAACATATCCAGCGTGCATCATCAGTGCTGTATGCTCCTGAAGAAGACCAGGTAGCAAACCAAAAATTTCTCACATAGTTAACATTTAAAATTGCAAGTAGTGCCTTGAAATAACATATAATTGTTGAAATTTAATTAGGAGAAAAAGTTGAATGATTAGTAACAAGTAAAGAAAAAAACGAGTTTTTAACACAAACTTTAATTTCAAATACACTCTATTTAGAAATACGAAAGATGTTGTTCAAATTAAGGTTTTTTAATTGAAATATGCATTGTCATCCTATATAAATCTATGCTGAAAGTTTCAGCTTCCTAGCTAGTCAAAAAGTTGGTTACATTTTACTTGCAAGATTTGCGTACAGAGAAAACCACACACACACACAGAGATTGTAACCTAAATAAAAGTTTTTAAAAACTATTGGTTTTTTAAACCTCGTGATGTTTAACACCATGCGTTAGACGACATGACAAAATTAACTTAGAACCGCTAAAATAAAATCAGTTGGTAGTCTGATATTGCACTCTCAAGAAAAATATAAGTAAAGTTAAATCGAGATCTTGCTGTAAGTTGCCTGTTGTTGCTGATACATGTATTACTGTGTTTTGCTGAAAGTTTTACAAAAGGTTAAAGTTTTCCAAGTTTATGACGACACGGTGTATATTTATTATTATGAAAAAACGATTTGCTTGACCAAATCACATGACAATAAGAACATACTGTAGTATGTATGGAAGCGGTGAAAACTTCATAGACTCCGTATGCAACAATTGTTTGAAAATTGACAAGTTGGAAAAAAAGGTCGAGAAATTGCTATTAAAGACATCTGCAGAAAAGGAAGATGAAGGGAAAAAACTCGTTGAAAAACAGCTGGAGGTATGTGAAAAGAAAGCATATCAAAAGATTGAAGAAAAGTTTGTTGAGTTGCTTGTTTCCAAATCATCAGCAGCCAATAATAATGGGACCAGGGAAACTAACGTTTCAATCCAAGAAAAGGAGTGGACCAAAAAAGAAATAAAGACAATAAAAGAAAAAGTAAATAAAGTGGAAAATAAGATAAAAAATACATACCAGCATGAACTTACAAGGAACAACATTATAATTCATAGGATGGCAGAGAGTGCTGCAGATAAAGAAGATCAGAAGAGAACCGATGATAGAAAATCTGTGTTGTCACTATTTAAAGTACTTGAAGTATCTTGTGAAAGTTTAGATATAAAAAGAGTGATCAGACTCGGCAAGGAATCTGAAAAAGACAGACCTCTACTTGTTGAACTGAAGGAAGCAACAAAGAAAAATTTGATATTAGAATCACTTTTTAAACTCAAGCATGCAGAGGAAAAGTTTAGAAGGGTCTCTGTGACCCACGATATGACTAGAATAGAGAGAGAACAATGCAAGAAACTTTTTATAGAAGCAAAAGAAAAACAGAACAATGATCAGTCGGGGGAATGGATATACATTAATATACAAGGTGAAGGGTGTGCCAGGGAATATGAGAATAGTAAAGCTCAAGAAGGTGCAATAATAAAAGCAATAAATAGGCAGTGTTTCAATAGTGTAACTAAACTAAAAAGAACAATATTTAAATGTTTCTATGCCAATGTAAGAAGTATAGTAAGCAAAGAAAAAAGATGTGCATTGGAAGTTTATGTGGAATTAGAAAAACCTGACATCATTGGTATAACATAATCATGGGCAAAGGAAAATGTATTAGATATTGAACTAGCAATTAATGGGTACACTATGTTTAGGAAAGACAGGCAAAATCAAAATAATAAGGGGCATGGTGCAGGCGATATAATTTTATATGTTAAAAATGAAATAAAGGCAGTGGAAAGAAAAGATATATCAAGCGATAAGTTTAAAGAAAGTCTCTGGTGTGATATACAGCATGGAGCTAAAAACAGTTTACTAATAGGTGTTTGCTACAGACCCCCAAATGTAGATGAAAGTGTGGATAATGGTTTGTGTGAATTATTGGGTAGGGTTAGCCAGGAGTCTGTATTGATAATGGGAGATTTAAATTATCATATAAACTGGATAAACATAGAAGGAGAAAGACATCAAGATAATAAATTCTTGGATTGTATTAATGGGGAATTTTTACATCAACATGTCATGAACCCAACAAGTAACAAAAATATATTAGATTTGGTAATAACTTCAGATGAGAACATTGTAGAGAACATCTCTGTAGGAGAGCCTTTTCATTCTAGTGACCACCAAATTGTAAGATTTGAAATAATATTGCAGGATTGTAACATGAAAATAAATTCTCATATTAGCTATAATTTTTTTAAAGCAAATTATAACAAAGTAAGAAGCAAAATAAGAGACATGAATATAATGAGAAAAATTGAATCGTTGGATGTAAATGACAGCTGGATGTTATTCAAAAAGAGCATGGAGGAGGTCATTCAAGAAATAATACCCATTAAGAAAAAATTTGTCAGGAAACAGCCATGGATAACAAAGGAAGTCTTAAAAATAAGAAAAGCAAAAATCAAAGCATGGAAAAGGTTCCAAACACTTCGAAATGAAAATGAAATTGCAGCTGCAAGTAATAATGAGACAGGCAAAGAAATAATACTGCAACAATTGCGCGACAAATATGTCAAGAAAAGAAACGAGACAAAAAAAGCATTAAAAGAGCCATAATTGATTATGAGAAAAAGCTGACGGATAATATAAAAAATGACAGCAAAAGTTTCTATGCGTATGTCCGAAGTAAGCAAAAACGAAAATACCTAGTGGGGCCGTTAAAAAATGAGTTAGGCGAAGTGGTTGAAAACGATGAAGAGGTAGCTGAAATGTTAAATAATTATTTTTGTACGGTTTTTACTGAAGAAGACATAGAAAACATACCGGAACCTGTGAACATGTTTAAGGGAAAAATAGACGAGATAATGACTGATGTGGTTATCACAAAAGAGAACGTTGAAAGACACTTGAAGGACCTAAAAACAGATAAAAGTCCGGGTATCGATGCATTACATCCCATGTTTTTAAGAGAAGTAAGACACGAAATAAGCGATGTTTTAGCAGAAATAATGAACAGGTCCTTGAAAACTGGAGAAATTCCTCGTGATTGGAAAGATGCAATCATTGTACCACTCTTTAAAAAAGGTAGCAGATCTGAGGCAAGTAACTATCGTCCAGTAAGTCTCACGTGTATTATTTGCAAAGTCATGGAAAAAATCATTCAGCTCGAATTAATGAATCACATTAGACACCACAGCATTTTGATAAACAGCCAACATGGATTCGAACAAAGGCAATCATGTCTAACAAATTTGCTAGATTGTTTTGAAAATGTTTATACCCACTTAGACAAAAGATCCCCTGTAGACATAGTCTATCTGGATTTTGCCAAAGCCTTTGACAAAGTACCACATACACGGTTGATGAGAAAAATAGAAGCTGCTGGAATAGGAGGTAATATTCGAGGATGGATCAAAGAATGGCTAGCTGACAGAAAGCAAAAAGTGGGAATTAAAGGGAAATACTTGGAGTGGAAAATCATAAAAAGTGGTGTACCGCAAGGATCCGTTTTGGGACCTTTACTATTTGTTCTGTTCATTAACGACCTTGATATAGGGACTTGTTCAAAGGTCTCAAAATTTGCTGATGACACAAAGTTATCCATGAAAGTAGAGTGTGAGCTGGATGCCGACATTTTAAGAAAAGATCTTGCAAAAATATACCAATGGTCCCTAGACTGGCAAATGATGTTCAACGTAGATAAATGCTCAGTGATGCACATGGGTAATAGTAATCAAGAGTTTCAGTATGAGATGGGAGGAATATTGTTGAAGACATCTGAAGAGGAAAGAGATCTGGGAGTTATAGTACACAATAGCGGCAAACCATCAAGACAGTGTGCGGAAGCAGCAAAGCGAGCCAATAATATTTTAGGATTGGTCAAAAGAACAATAATAAGTCGAAACCAGGAAATAATTATCAGACTATACAAATGTTTGGTAAGACCACATCTAGAATATTGTGTACAAGCTTGGAGCCCTGTTTTAAAAAAGGACATCGTAGTGTTGGAGAAGGTACAAAGGAGGGCTACAAAGTTGATTAAGCATTTAAGCCAGTTACCTTACGAAGAAAGATTGAAACAATGTGGCTTAACAACTCTAGAGAAAAGGAGAAGTAGGGGTGACTTGATCGAAGCCTACAAGATAATAACAAGAAAAGAGGATTTAACACCAGCAATGTTTTTTGAACAACCACCGATTCAAAGCACTAGGGGACATAGATTCAAGCTTTTTAAAAAACAAGAAAAGACTATAAAAAATGCTTTTTTTAGTTCTAGAGTGGTAAATATATGGAATGACTTGGACGATGACACTGTAGCATCTGAGACTACCACATCTTTTAAAGTAGCGCTATCCAGGCATGGATACTGATTTTTATACAATTATTTATTTTTTTATTAGTTTATTTATCTATTATTATCATTTTTCATTTATGTTATTTTATTCTATTTATTATTATTCTTACTATTATTTATTTATTTATTTTTAATTTGAAGTGGTTGTCTATAGGCGTAAAGTCTTCTAAACCACTATAATAAACGTTATCTTATCTTATCTTAAGATTCTATTTGAGTCATGCATGGGCTGATTTGTTGTGGCCTGGCCCGTTTCATAGACACAAACGTCTTTATCATGCTCATGTTGATTTGGACCCGTTTTACAGGCTTAAAATTCCTAGGCTTATCCATGGACTATTAGATAGAAGTACTGGACATGAAGCGCGCATCGACAGATAGCCGATATTTTACCTACTAAGGGCAACATGTTTACATTGCGTTTATTTTTAGTGCGGTCGGTTGATGTTTTTCTATATAACAATATTTCACTGCCAGACGCACTTAATTTTTTCACTAGGTGCTGGGACACATTAATAATTAATGAGATGCAACAACACCTGATTGGTTCCTATCAGGGTTGTTAAGAGCGGTAGCGGTTGTGTTGATGTATGATCGATCCTCAAGCTGTGTTGGTGTAAATGAATGCCGCCGTATGTTAAACTCAAGGAAAAATAGAGCTATTGAGAATATTCCACCAACAGCTGATGCTCTTCTGCAGCACACTAAAAGAGCAGCACTGCAGGCGCACATATGGAAAGACTGTTTGTCTGCTACAACTCCAGAAAGTGCACCCACTGAATGGGGATGGAAGGTTACTGATGATGATTGCTATGCACCACTTTGGTGCACTCTACCAGAGGTTTCTCAGCATTGTCGTGAACTTATCCGTTGCTCTTGCAAAACACAGTGTAAGAATTGTTCATGCAAAAAACATGATTTACCGTGTATTAAGCTTTGCGCATGTGATGGCCATTGCTATGGAGACAAAAAGGATGATTCAACAACAGAGGTAGTAAGTGATGTATTTGGTTCATTTGAGGAGCAAGAGGTTGAAGAAGGCTCAGAATTCGAAAATGTTCTCAACATTTCGTTCAATGAAGATTAATGGTTGAATGCCTTGTAAATAGTTGTTAATCAATTGTAAAAATGTTTATTTATTTATTTATTTATTTATTTATTTATTTATTTATTCATTTATTCATTCATTCATTCATTCATTCATTCATTCATTCATTCATTCATTCATTCATTCATTCATTCATTCATTCATTCATTCATTCATTCATTCATTCATTCATTCATTCATTCATTCATTCATTCATTCATTCATTCATTCATTCATTCATTCATTCATTCATTCATTCATTCATTCATTCATTCATTCATTCATTCATTCATTCATTCATTCATTCATTCATTCATTCATTCATTCATTCATTCATTCATTCATTCATTCATTCATTCATTCATTCATTCATTCATTCATTCATTCATTCATTCATTCATTCATTCATTCATTCATTCATTCATTCATTCATTCATTCATTCATTCATTCATTCATTCATTCATTCATTCATTCATTCATTCATTCATTCATTCATTCATTCATTCATTCATTCATTCATTCATTCATTCATTCATTCATTCATTCATTCATTCATTCATTCATTCATTCATTCATTCATTCATCAATTGTAAAAATGTTTATTTATTTATTTATTTATTTATTTATTTATTTATTTATTTATTTATTCATTCATTCATTCATTCATTCATTCATTCATTCATTCATTCATTCATTCATTCATTCATTCATTCATTCATTCATTCATTCATTCATTCATTCATTCATTCATTCATTCATTCATTCATTCATTCATTCATTCATTCATTCATTCATTCATTCATTCATTCATTCATTCATTCATTCATTCATTCATTCATTCATTCATTCATTCATTCATTCATTCATTCATTCATTCATTCATTCATTCATTCATTCATTTATTTATTTATTTATTTATTTATTTATTTATTTATTTATTTATTTATTTTTGTGAAAAAGACAGAAGGACACATAGTGCCACTAATACTATCAAAAACATTAAAAAAACATAAATTGCAAAATAACTAAAAAATTTAGGAACCAATTGAAGACGAAGCGAGATGTTCCTCTAAACGGATTTTGAAAGCTTTTGAAGACTCGGTCGTCACAACACTAAGAGGCAAGTTGTTCCAAGTTTCCACTTTTCTGATGGTGAAGAAATACATGACCCAGTCAGACGATGATGAAATTTTGTAAAGCTTGTAGGGATGGCCTCTTGTACGGTGGCTTGAAGATTTTATCATTGCCTTGGTCAGTAGGGTGTCGATAAGCTGGTGCATAATTTTATAGCACAGACGGCGTTGCTTCAATGACTGCAGGTTGAGAACTTTCAGTCTATTCACGTAAGAGACGTTCCTGAGACCTTCCAGTCTTTTAGTGAAAGATCTCTGGACTTTTTCTATGTCGTCACACAAATATCTTAGGTTAGGCGACCAGGTTTCGCTGCAAAATTACAATAACGGTCGGAAGTATACACAAAAAGCCGTCTTCATAAGCTGCTTGTCGCGAGAGTGGAAGCATCTTAAAATTAAACGAGTTATTGCTTGGGCTCTATGAATTATTGTTGAGATATGCTTATCAAACCGTAGCTTACTATCAACTACAACGCCTAAATCCCTAATATAGTCAAAAACCTTGAGATTATTGTTGTCAATAGAGTATGAAATTACCATCGCATTTTTGTTATTAGCGATTTGAAAAACGAAGCATTTATCGTCTGCGATGTTGAGCTGCCACTTTGTACTCCACTCTACAAGTCTCGAGACAGCACTGCTTAAGTCATTATTGGGTTCGGTTGTTGAACGGCAGGAGTAAATATTGATATCATCAGCATATAGTTTTGCAGTAACATTCAGATTATCAAAATTATCAAACGTCAAAAAGCAAAAATAAAGTAGGGCCTAGAACACTGCCTTGAGGAACACCACTTGTTACAGGTTTTTCTGGAGATACATTGTTGTATAGCTTTACACATTGACTCCGGCCAGTCAGGAAGTTTTTGACCTAGTCAAAAAGATTGCCAGCAAGACCATAGGCTTCTAGTTTAGTTAAAAGCTTAGCGTGTAAGACTGAGTCAAAAGCTTTACGGAAATCAAAGTATATAATATCCGCCACAGCTCTGGCCTGAAGGTTGGAAGTCCAATCATGTAAGCATTCAAGTATGTTTGTCGTGCATGATCTCTTTCTAATAAAGCCATGTTGATGTTTAGAAATTAAGGAGTTGCTAATCAAAAAATCGATAATTTTGCTATTGACTATTTGTTCCATATCTCTACAGGAAGCTGAGGTAAGTGAAATTGGCCTATAGTTGTTTGGATCAGTTGAAGAACCTTTTTTATGAATAGGCAAACATAGGCTTTTTTCCAGCACTGCTGTAGGACTCCAGATTTGAAAGAATATTCAAATATTATACTTAGAGGTAAAGCTAATAAATTAGCGCAACGCTTTAGTAACAAATTAGGTAAATCATCAGGACGGAAGAAGTGCTAGGTTTTAGTTTCTTGAGAGCGTTTAAAACTATGGCCGGGCTGAAATCTATAGTCGTAAGTGGTGCCACATTGTCAACGGAAATTTTAGAGCTGAGAGCTGGGTTGCTTCCATTGTCACAAGTGAACACTGTGGCAAAAAAATCATTAAAAACAGATGCTATTTCTTGAGGAGAGTTAGTGATGGAACCGTCAGGCAGACGCAGAGCAGAAATTTGGCTGTGTGTACTAAGTCTTTTGTTAATAAAGTTATAAAAGCTGCCTAAATTAGTTTTTTGGATCATTTCTTTTTTTTTAGCGTGATAAACTTTAATTTCAGTAAAACATTGTTTAGCAGTCATTGTATATTTTGCTTTATCGGGGTGACATAAGCTGGTTTTTCATTGTTTCCACAAACGAGCTTTCTTCTTTTGCATACTTCTTATGTACTTTGGGTATTGGACGCTTGAAGTTTTTATGGTCGATATGGAAGTAAGAGGAACAAACATTTGCACACCATTGTTGATAATTGAAAGCAGATAATTCCAACATTCATCAGCCGTAGAGAGTTTCCGGAACTGGTTTGACCATTCAATATTTGAAAGATACGCTTCGAAATCATCAAAGTTAGCTTGACCAAAATTAAAGAAAGATTGTTTCACATAATGGTGTTGCATTCCAGAGCAAGGGGATTTGAATATAATAACATTATGGTCACTGGTACTTATAGGGATGGTTGACTGCATGCCAAAAATAAAAGAATTGGAGTTAGATAGTACAAGATCGAAAATATTTGATTCACGAGTAGGAATGTCTACAACTGTTGAGCATAAAGACAATAAGCATTTAGTGCTAGTTAGAAAATAATCAGTTGCAGTAGCATCAGAACCGCCAGGTCGGTAGTACCCAATAACTCTGCAAGAAGAGTCCAACAGTGTATATATCTACTAGATACGTCACAGCAAATAAGATCCACAGTTCCTATAAAATAACGTTAATAACCGGTCTTATAGATAAAAAAAAATTTCTAAACTTGGTGGCGGGTCGGATGAAACTGTCCGGCGGGCCGGATCCGGCCCGCGGGCCGCCAGTTGGACAACCCTGATCTAACATATCATAACAGAGACATGTTTCAGTAACCTTGTTGAGACCTTGTTTGAAATTTTATAAAAATGACCAGAACTTTAGTTAAGTTGAGAAAATAAAACAAAAAAGTGAAGATAGCAAGAGGAGAGTGATGAGAAGACTGATGGGAAGTCAAAAGCTCAAAATCTCAAAAAACGTGTAAAGGGACGAGGAGTTCGATAATGTTCTCCAGATCTTTTTCAATGACGAACAGTAATCGTTAAGATATACGTTTCTGTAGTTTACTTTTATGTACATAGGACATTTTCAACGTTAATATAATAATAATAATGTTTATTTTCTACAGCATAGTGTCACCTGACGCTATGCGATGCCGGACCCCTACCGAGGTCTTCAGCTACTATTAAAGTAGCTTCGGCTATGGTAGAACCTTACTAAACAAAAACAAAATGAAAATTCAGTTCAATAAATTCACAAGTTTTAAATGAAAATCGTCCTTTCTGTAATATTCAATCAAAAAGGTGTCGAGCTTGTTTTTGAAAGCATTAACTGAATTGGTGCAAGTTATTTCGTTCGGCAGTACGTTCCAAATTGCCAGGACTCTGTTGCTGAAGAAGTGTTCACGGGGTCGATAGTTTGTGATGGCTTCTCGTTTCAGACGATGATCATTATTTGCACGAATACCACCAGCTGGTCCATCCATCCTTGCTGAAGGAAACGGTTGATTTGGGTTAACCCAATTGACTTTGTTAAACATCTTGACAATTTTAAAATATTGTATGAGGTCTCCTCTAGTCATTCTCTCAAACAAATAAGGAAGGCCGATTGCAGCCAGTCTCTCAGAATAAGGCAATGATCGAATTTGAGGAATTAATTTGGTTGCATTGCGTTGAACAGATTCGAGTGATATTATGTCTTCTATTCTGCAAGGTTTCCACACAGAAGCACAGTATTCAAGGTGAGGTCTTACATATGTGCTAAAGAGGATTTTCAATGTGTGAGTCGTCCAGTAAATGAACGTGCGCTTGAGTGTTGCAAGCGCCGCATAAGCTTTCGCCTTCGAGTTCCCTATTTGATTCGTCCAGCTTAGTTTGTTGTCAACGTAGATGCCCAGATCACGCTCAGCCATGGTTTCGCTGAGGATGTGGGAATGTCCATCAGCATCGGTCATTGTAAACTTCTGGTGTATGTGGTGCGGATCCATCGCGTCCAAAGGAAAGTTTAAAAATTCGGTGTCCTCAATAAAGCCAGTGTTAAGAACGTTGCACTTACGTTTTTCAAAATACATGACTTTACATTTATCTTCGTTAAAGCACATGAGCCATTCGTGAGACCATTTTGTTAGCATATCAAGGTCCCTCTGTAGCAATGATCGGTCATTTGCGTTGCGGATGATAGCAATGAGTTTTGTGTCGTCGGCGAAAAGCTTGCAGAAATGATGAACCAGAAGTGGCATGTCGTTGATGAAAATGACAAAAAGTAGAGGCCCTAGCACAGAGCCCTGAGGCACATCGCTAAGGACTTTTTTCCAGCCTGAAGCATGCTTTTCCTTGTCTGTGCTGGTCTTGTGAATATAATGAATGTCCGTCCACTCGTTCAATTTTACTAAAAGAAAAAGACGCCGTTGATTTTCATTTGAAATTGTTACTGGTTTCAGAGTTACGAAGGTTTAACAATTTCAAAATGGCCGCCATCGGTCACTTTGTATTTTCTAAACGTTGATTTTTATTCAGTTTTTTTTTATATTTAACACAGATCAAAAGTTTTTGTTTACATGAAATTGATATCATAACTGGTTCCATAATTATAAACATTTAAAATATTCAAAATGGCGGACGGCGGCCAGTTTGATTTTTGAAGATGTTCATTATCAATTTGCTTCATTGACCTTTTCTCACAAAATCAAACGACGTTGATTTGGAGTGAATATCACAACCGGTTTCAAAGTTATGAACATTTCAAATATTTAAAATGGCTGACGGCGGCCATTTTGTATTATGTGCTTATAAAAATTTCCAGATGCATGAAAAGTTTGTGTCTCGGATTTTTTTGTTGCCCATGCAGTCTTCTATCCATATGCAAAGTTACATGCTGGTGTCCAGAAGTGAAATATTTTAATACTAACCAGCTGCACTATTTAAGCCAAGCGTCATTTCGAAGGCTACATTCTTTCGTCTACAAATATTTAATAAATAGCTAAAATCTTCTCATTTTTATCTCGTTATTTTACATAAAATTATTTAATCAAAAGTATATTTATAACTTATCTGGAACTTTTTGAACTGAAAATTCGTACGGACTAATTTACACTAACTTGCAGCGTCAACAGCTTCATGATTAACGCTATGTGCACCTTTTCAAACTGCGTTATAGTTTATCTTTAATAATTAATAATAATCTATTATATTAATATTTATCATTTTTATTCGATGAATTAATACCTATTTTCTGGAACGTTTGTATTGTCCATTAACCACTACAAATATATCTCTAAACATATATTTATTTATTTGGAATCTAAATCTAAAAAATGGATCCAAGCCAACCCACGCAAAGATTTCCAGTCAACCAAAAATTCCAGAATGTGTTTGCTCCATTTCCAACCAAATGATTTCAGCACCACCAGTGCCGACAGTAATGTTACAAGGTGTCGTCAGAAGTTCATGGTAAGAAGTTGCGGCAACGATACCTCAAGCCCTCTGCTGTGCCATCCATCTGTCCCAATGCTCCAAGTTATTTTTCATCTATCAGTACTTGTTAGAATAGAACAACTAATGCCACATCATCACACAAAAGAGAGCAAGATGCTTAAAAACTATTTGAGTGTTTCAAAGAAACTATGGAACTTCTGAGAGCTGTGAAATTTGCTGTTGTTGCTATATCGGTCGACAATGCTTCAGGCCAGCCGCAAGTTTTTTATCGATTTTTTGTGACAGAAACCTTTGCACTCACATCACTGTCTCAATTTCAGGACAGCTAATATATCTATTATTCGATCCTGTGCATGACATCAAAAATATATACAACAATTTTTAGGCGCGCAAGGTTTTTTGACAGTAGTGTGTCTGAGATTGGATGCTTAGCTAATTTTTTTCATATAGTCGAGTTTTACAATCATAAAACAACGAGATTATTCAATGGACCCTATACCTTCATGTGACTGGAAGCTGGATTTTTACTTTAATTTGCTTATTTTTTTGCAACGATGGGAATCATCTAAGAAGACAGGTCTGACACGAGAAACATTTTGGCTTTTGTTTGTTTGTTTGTTTGTGGTGATCAAATCTTATAAACACAAATTCACCCACTGTTCGACCACCTAGAGCTCTAAAACTTTCAGGAAAGCTTTATTCTGGATGACAATACATGAATTGAATGTTTCCTACATGAATTGGGCCTTAAATCAATTAAAATTAATCAAATCAAATTAATCAAGTAGTTTATCTATAAGTCGCCAGAGGTCCAAAGTAGCATTAACAACCCTGCCTTGAAAGTAAAATTTAACTAACTTCCTTTTGTCCAATTGAGCTGTAATTTGAAATATAGGTTCAATCATCGTGACAGTGCAGTATATTTAAATTTTAAAATTTCTGTAAAGAAACATTTTTTGTAATTAAAAATGATAATTATCATTTTTGTTTTAAATTTTTTTCTTGCTTGTACTTTTGTTTTAAAACAAAAAGAAATAAAATACAATGATATAGATGTTTGCATACATTAATTTAAAAAATGTTGTATTTTAGTATTTTTAAGCCCTTGAAGAAGTATTTGGTATTTTGGTATCTTAAATAGTTTTCGAAAGTTATCTAGTATTTAGTATTTAAAATACTTTGAGGTCAGTATTTTGCCCACCTCTGAATTTATGTAAAATACGAGTATAAAACTCATTTTATGAAAGTTAAAAGACCCTAGGCAAATATTCTTTATTACACGCATGCGCGCGCTAATTTTATCAACTGCTGACTGCTGACCACTGCGGCCACCGCGTTATGCGAAATTGCTAACATAGATACATACATACATACATACATACATACATACATACATACATACATACATACATACATACATACATACATACATACATTTTTTTTTTTTTATGATAGTTTATAGTCCTCTACACTAAGTGTTTTAAGACTGAATTGGCTGTATGTAGGAAGCACATAAGTACTTCCTGTCGTGGATCAAAATTTGTTCCTTTTAACTGTCCCTCCTCCTTTATCCAGGCTTGGGACTGGCTCGCAATTAGCAAGGCGGAGTTCATACATACATACATACATACATACATACATACATACATACATACATACATACATACATACATACATACATACATACATACATACATACATACATACATACATACATACATACATACATACATACATACATACATACATACATACATACATACATACATACATACATACATGCATGCATGCATGCATACATACATACATACATACATACATACATACATACATACATACATACATACATACATACATACATACATACATACATACATACATACATACATACATACATACATACATACATACATACATAGGAAATTATGTAATGTATGTAGATGTCCTGTAAGTGTTACAAATATCTGCCAAATATCAGAACTTCTGATAGTCTAGAGGTGAGTTTAGTAAAGATAAAACCTATGAAACAGACAAACTAAATGTATTTGGAAGTTAATAAACAAAATAAACTTCAAATTTTTTGTTAAAACTACTAAGGAAAGGCCCGGGACCTTCCCTGGATCCGCCATTGGCAGCTCACTATCAATGTCAATTTAAATATTTGTATTTAAATAGCAATTGAATTGTTGATCTGTCTTGATTTGTTGGCTTCCAATTTTGTTTATTTACAAATTACGAATAATAAATAAATATGTATTAAATATTTATAATTGCAGTTACTATCAATGTTTTCATTTGCTATCTGGCATCTTTGTTTATTTACGAATTACGAATAAGTTATTATTTAGTTTTGTTTAATAAGTCACTTTTAAGTTGTTTAATTGTGTTTCGTGAGCTCTTATATTATATCTTAGATATTAAATTAGGTTAGGTGAATTTATATTTTATAAATATTTTAAATATGGTTATGGCTATTTTTTACTTGAATTATTTTTGCTATCTTCATTAAATTTTAAATTCATTAAAAAAAAACTCCTGCAAGATAGTAAAAGCGCACAATCAGTGACCCCGGCCCTAACCCTAGCCCTCACCCTAGTTTTATGGAAAATAGGGTAAAATCACATAAGTTGTGGTCTCAAACTGTCAAACGTAAACCAATTTTTACCGGCGAAAGCTCAGCCCACAAATTTGTGATTAACAGGTCTCAGTTATTTGATTGACATGTAGTCAGTAAGTAAGACAGTGCTGTTTGCATATGTATGTAAGATAAAACATCTAAAATCAGATAATAAAAAAAGTTAATTTTAAAAGTTATACGTCTTAATAAAATCCATGATAAACAGTGCTAACAAATCTAAGCGTGCATATTGTCCCGAGAAGAATGCAAGGAAACGCAGGATTTTCTGGTGGGGGGGTGATGAACTTATTTGTGGTTGACAATTTTCAGGCATGTTATTTGGAGTGGCAGGCTCATTTCCCCTTGATTTTAAAATAATTTGCAAAATATTTACACAGCATTTAGCTTTACTATTTAGTTAAAAAGCTTTTGGTAATAGTATAATAATCATTATTATTGATAAGTATATATACCTGTTTTCATATTGTCCTCAGATTAGTATAGTGGTAAGTATCCCCGCCTGTCACGCGGGAGACCGGGGTTCAATTCCCCGACGGGGAGCCACGACGGTATTCCTAATGTGCTGCTCAAAAATTGCTACTACACCCTAGCACTGCCACTATGTCATATCTTTGATCTGTCTTTGAAATCTCAGCGTTTGCCCCAGGAGTGGAAATCAAGTTTCGTCACGCCTATCCATAAAAAGGGTCCCACTAACCAACCAAAGAACTACAGACCTATTTCCATAACATCTTGTTGTTGTCGTGTGATAGAAAGAATAATTAATAAAGAACTTATTTCCTACCTTCTCACTAATCATCTTATTAGTGAACAACAACACGGATTTTTACCCTTGAGGTCAACTTGTACAAATCTGTTGGAAAGTGTATACGATTGGTCCATTGCGATACAGGAGAAGAAACACACGGATATTATCTACTTTGACTTTCAAAAAGCATTCGACTCCGTCTCGCACTCAAAGCTCGCAATAAAACTTCGTGCCTATGGTATTAACGGCAATCTCAGTGCATGGCTAGTTGACTTTCTATCCAATCGTACTCAATATGTACGAGTTCACGAAACACTTTCAAATCAATCCAATGTTACAAGCGGCGTTCCCCAAGGTAGTGTCCTTGGGCCTACTTTGTTTCTTATTTACATTAATGATGTCGTTGAAAATATTACTAACAAAACGATCTCGATTAAGCTCTTCGCTGACGACATCAAATTCTATTCCAGTTCTGGTTCGTCTACATGTGATCTACAGATGGCTATTGACGAGCTGATGTCGTGGAGCAAGACATGGCAGCTCAACTTAGCTCTTGAAAAATGTGTACTATGTACGATTTGTCGCAGCAAGAACAGTCGAAGGCAAATCTCTAAATATTTTGTAAATAAACATGAGCTTGAGAATGTTGCTCAAATGAGAGATCTGGGGATAACTATTGATGAAGGCCTTACTTTCAAGAACCACATAAATGCTATTACACACACTGCCGCAATCAGATCACGACTGATCCACAGGTCTTTTACTTCAGGAAACCATCAGACACTATCAAAAGCTTTTTGCACGTACATTCGGCCACTCCTCGAATACTGCTCCTCTGTATGGAGTCCTCACCATAGATTTCTGATAAACAAGTTAGAAAAAATTCAAAGACGATTCACCAAGAATATTCCCCCTCTTCGTCAGGCACCTTACCCCGCCCGCCTTAAGATGCTCGGTTTGCAGTCTCTCGAGTACCGAAGGCTTGTGTTAGATCTCAGCTTATGTTACAAGATATTGCATGGAAATGTATGCACCAATCTGGTGCATCATTTTCACCCCACCAACTACCCAGCAACCAGGGGTCACAGTTACAGACTTCGAACAAATGTGTTTTCAGTAGATACTACCAAGTACTTTTTTTCTAATCGTGTTGTGAATGTTTGGAATTCATTGCCGGACCAGATTGTTTCTTCTCCTACTTTCTCGGAATTTAAACATCTTATTGCTCAAATGGATTCATCTCTACTTTTGTCTGATATACGTTGAATGAGTCGCCATCATAAGCTAAGTATAGGTGCCGGTTGCGTGGCTGCCTCGGCGTTTTTCGTTGTTTCTTGTCGTTTTCGACCGCGGTTTTTGTCCTGAGTAGCGAGTATTTGTACTGCTTTAGGGTCTGCTGCAGTGAAAAGTTTTGGTTTTGGTATTGTTGGAGTTCCGAGGACTTGACATCCTGGGCGCAGCAGATACTGGAGGGCTCACTCTTCTTGTTCTTTTAGACCTATCAGCGGCGTTCGACACCGTTGACCATCAAATACTCATACGGAGACTGGAATCATCGTTTGGTTTTGGTCAACTACCTCTCAATTGGATTCGCTCTTATTTGAGTGAACGAGTCTCGCACGTTAAAATAAACAATACAGATTCTCTAAAAACACCTATTTCCTGTGGCGTACCACAAGGGTCAGTCCTAGGGCCGATCCTCTTCATGATGTACACCAGCGAGCTTGAAGACATAATTGCTGGTCATGGACTCAGTAGTCACTTTTTCGCAGATGACACTCAAATCTACGGCCATTGTCGGCCTGGAGAGAGTACGGCACTCCAAACCACCATCTCCGCCTGTATAGACGACGTTGGAGCATGGATGCAGTCAAATCGACTCCAGTTAAACTCCAGCAAATCTGAAGCCATCTGGTTTACAACTAGAAGCCAGAAACTTCATCTTCCAAAAGATCCAGTTCGAATAGGTCTTGACATGGTGCAGCCGTCTGTGTCTGTTCGAAATCTTGGCATCTATCTTGATGCTGATCTGTCATCAAAAACACACATCAAAAACACTGTTCGTGCATGTTTCAATGTATTACGGCAGATAAAAAGTGTGGCAACCTCTTTCCCAACAAATTCTCGAAAAATACTTGTAACTTCCCTCGTTTTAAGCAAACTTGATTATGGTAACTCTATCCTGGTTGGGTCACCCAAACACCACATCAATCGTCTCCGTTCGGTTATTAATGCTGCAGCACGTCTGGTTACCGGTGCTCGCAAATGCGATCACATTAGTCCAGTTCTCGCCGACCTACACTGGCTGCCAGTGGACAAAAGAATAAAATTCAAGTTGGCACTACTGGTATACAAATCTCTTAATAAACTGGCTCCGAAATATCTGTCTTCTTCAATGAACTTCGTCTGACTTCCCGGCCAGGAGGAGACTCAGATCCTCATCTTCGGCCTCACTCCATCTGCCAAGGACCAAAATGAAGACGGCTGGCGACCGCATGTTTGCTGTTGCCGGTTCCAGACTTTGGAACGAGCTTCCGACTACCATCACCTGCTCAGCGACGGTCGAAGAATTTCGAAAGAGTCTCAAAACGCATCTCTTCGTGGCCTAGAAGTCAACACTGACATTATGCCACGTTAAAAAAAAAAAAAAAATCTTACTGTCGATGTTTTTCTCTAATATTATTACTATTATTATTTTCTTCTCATTAGAGTGTTACTTATTTTGTCATTCTGACTGTAAATGTCATTGTACATATTTTTTTTCGGGATGGAGTTAGCGATTCATTGAATCCTTCCACTCGTTTGTAAAAATAAATAAATAAATAATAATAAAAATACGTTACTTATCTGATTTAACTTTGAATACTTTTTCAAATTAATAAATGTCTGTTGATATTTGAAGGACACTGGCAATGGCGAAAAAATCTCAAAAAAAGACAATTACACAAGAAGAGTTGAGAAAACTGATGAAAGAAAAAAGTAACAAGAAACAAATAACTTCAGTGTATGCCAAATATAACAGCATAGATCAGCTCATGTGTACATTGTGTGGAGTTGTTGTCAAAAATGAAAATTTATGGAATGCTCACACTCTCAGCAAAACTCACAAAGAGGTTGGGATATGTCAATTGTTTGCATGATTCATTGGGCTGTAAGTTATTAATACATTTTCAATAGGTAATTATCTTAACCAGCATGGGGTGTGGCAACATTCCAGCCCGGACTGGGCCACCTGGCAAACTGGTGATAGTCAGGTGGCTTGGTTTGTCAAAAATTTTAAAGTAAACGCCCACCCCCAATGACTTTTTTGGAGAGATTTACTCCTGTCATTGACTTTTTTATTAAAAGTCGACTAGGTTTCACTCCCATCTTGTTTCTGTATACCAAAATTTCTCTACGCCGTGTATGCTGAGTGGTTGACTGTCCGGTCCCGGCCACGGCACTCAAAAATTTCATAAAAAAGTGGCCATGCATAGTGGCTCGGGGTCTAACTTTGCTATCCCGCTTTGTCCAATTTTCTAAAAGAATGAACTGAAATATAAAAAAAAACAGATTATTACAATGAACTGAATTATTGCTTAGTGACAAAACTCATATTTAGTACTTTGAAATATCATAAACAACTAAGATCAATATATATATATTTATTATGGCATCAACCTTTTTTACCAAACCCCAAAAATGTTTAAAACTTTGGTTCTTTATCCACTGGTTGACCCGGTCCATTTACAACTCTGTGGCCATGCCATTCTCAAAAATGTCAATAAGTCTTGACTGAGATATATATTTTATTCATTTTCTATCGTTATAATTAATGTCTTTGTGGTGATGTAAAGTGAGATACCAAACCATAGAAATCATTGAAGCAAGCTAACAACAATTCAAAGTATTAATTATTTTGAATCATTTTAATTGTTTAATCAATTATACAAGTTTTGGATATAAATATATATATATATGTGTGTGTGTGTGTGTTTTCTACAGAATTTATCGAAACCGAATCAGCCGTCACCTTTGCCTGCACCTCAAAAAAGAACTGCCCAAGACGTTGTAAGTCCGTTGGAAAACAAAAAATTAAAAAGTAAAGTTAAATAGCTTCTCTTATATTCTACTTGACACATTTTTTTTTTCAATTTTTTTCAATTTTTTAGTTTCAGAGAAGAGTGGTTCATTAGCTTCACTGAATGTTTCAAAAACCTGGTACTTTTTTGTTACAATAAACTTTTTTGTGATTCAAAGAACATTGTTAAGTAATGCATTTTATTTAAAATAAATGTTTTAAATGGTTCAATAGTGCTTCAAGTACTTCATCAGATGGTGCTTTCAATGTGGCTGCTGATGGCTTTAATGAAACAGAAATTGAAACAACAGCAGAGAAACATGATGATGAAATTAAAAATGCTGCATCTCTTGAAGTTGCTGGAATTCTTCCTGAAGGATTTTTTGACGATCCCAAGCTTGATGCCAAGGTAAGAATTTTGGGTAATCTTTCACTTTAACGGCTGGATGTGTAAAAGATTAATACATTCTCAGCTATAATTAGCTGATTAGGGTTAGGGCTAAAATAGGACTATTTAATTGAAAACATCGGCCCCAACCACTAAAGTGAAAGATAACCGAATTTTGTACATTTCAAAGTAATGTTTTAGCTACAGGATTTGTCATTTTTACAGGTTAGAAATATCCCATTTAAAGACAAGCTTGATGTTGAAATGGAGTCATTTCAAAAAGCTATAAAAGAGGAAGTAACTGTACGTTTAAATGTTTTTTATTTTATATTCTTGTTGGATTGTGTTTTAGATATTGTTTTGTGTTATTTAGATTTCTGAAGCCATTATAGATGAAGAGGATGATGTCAGAGTAGAACAGAGAGAGATTGATGAAATTGACGAGCAATTGTAAGAACTTTTTTATTTAATTATCTCTCTATGTGTTTGTGATTTCTAAATCTTATATTCAATTTTTCACTTCTATCCCATTTTCAGATTGAGCTGATATTTTGCATGCATGTTGATTTTTGATAACAATACAAAAATCTATCACCAATTAATTTGCTTATTTCAATTGAAAAAACTTCTTGCATAACTCTGTCACTACTCTGATGGGGAATTGTTGACACTATTTATCACAAAAATAGTTCTGTGGCATATTATCATGTATCATGCATACATAGATTTACTTCAAACAATTTAGTTTTAAAAATAAATTTTCATATAAAAATGATTTACTTACACATAAGAAGTGATTTAGATTATTATCTGATATTCTTCATTGAGTCTATTGCAAACTTTTTTATAATGCATGTGCCCAGTTTGATATGTGCATGTATAGCATATATGAAAATTGAGTGTCAAATTTTAATTCTGACCATACTAGCTAGGTCATAGGATGCAATAACAGTAAGCCTGCAAAGGAAAAAGAAACTGCCACACAATGAAGGAAACGTTTGGAGAAGGCGAGAAAATATATGCAAGAAAAGCGAGCCAATGAAATCCAAGAAGATAGTGACAAATATTGCAGACACAGCAGGCAGATGAGTCGTCAGAAAAACATGGATCAAGATTGCAGAGAATTTGTGAATTTGTCTCAGAATCAAAAGCATTGGAGAATCCATATCAATGCTGTCAAAGATTAAAGCAGGATAGGGAACTGCATTCAAGAGCGCTACAACTTAGCCAAAAATTACAGCAGATGAGCCAAGACAATTAATTGCCAAATACAAGAACTACAGTGCCTCTGAAGAGATGCTTGATACACTATTTGGTGGCAGACACAGGAACTGTTTGCAATGTGAACCATTTTTTGAAGCCATTGTCAGCCAGCACTTTAATGAATTCAGCATCAATCAATGTGAATATTTATTGACCAACTCCTACAGAGCTTGGCTGTGCTGATCTTTTACATGCCCCACGAAGAAATGATTCGACTCGCTAATATTCTAATAACATGGACTACTAGGCAGTGACTGGGAGATGAACCGTGAACCGTTCGCATTAAATCTGAAACTTTAGTGACTCAGCTAACCTAGCATGTGATCAATTGTGGATCAGCTGCATAATTGACTATTTCAATGGAACATCAATCGGCTGTAATTAATGGTTTGATATCTCTGGAAAACCTGGTCAAAAGTCTCTTGCATTGATGACCGAGGCAATGGTAAAACTTCAGCTGCGACATGCTTCATAGGCATTTTATACTGGCTTCGTCAGGGACCTACTCATTCATTTGTGGATGTGCTAACATTTATCATTTGGCATGAATCACTCTTCGGTCAATGCATTATTTTCTATGCACCTTTTATAAAAAAAGTTTGATGCGTGAAAAATTGTTCAATAGATTTTCTAAAGACTAGAATAAAAATGTATAAAAAACTGTTTTGAAACATTTTAATTTCCAAATGCACTAAAAATATAAGCATAGGGCACTTTTTATATAAACTCTTTCGATTATAAAGATTTAAAATAACATAGCAGGGTTTTTTTTAGTGCATTCGAGAATAAAAATGTTTAAAAAGAAAGTTTTTTATTTAGACCATTTAAAAAAGTAGTCGTAGATGAGGTGGATAAAATTGTTTTACTGATTGCATATATATTCAAAATATTTGTTTGCAGTAATCTCTGGGCGAAAGTGGTATCCTTGGCTCATTCCAAAAAAGCTGTAAAGCAAGTTGAAATGAAAAAAGAAAGTGACAGTGACGATGAGGAAGATGATGTGCCTGTTGATAATATTTTTGATTGGAGGAACAAAGCTGCTTGGAAGAAAAAATAATTCAAATTCCGTGTTTGAGTTTCAATTTTTAAAGTTTTAACCGTTATGAATTTATAAAAAATATTGACTGTCGAAGTTTATCTGTAAATATCGGAGATAAATTCTGTTGTTCCTCGCTCACACTGGCAGGCATGCTTTATGTTATAAGCTGGCAGGTGAAGTTGAAGGTGCCGTCTTATGGCTGCTATCATACTACTATGAGCCAAATTGTGACCTATTATTATTATTATTATTATTATTATTATTATTATTATTATTATTATTATCAGTCCACACAATTTCTCGTCCGTCTACCCACCATAATTTTTTCTTATAATTTTTTTCTATCAATGCTGTCTGCTTTTTTTATAGCAGAAGATTGGATTCAAGGAAGTTTTTACTTCAGACAGGAGTTGAAAACAATTCTACAATTTTAACTTATGCAAATCCATGAATTTTTAAGAAGTGCTCGTTGTGTCATACTGGTTTATTTAATTAAAATGTCTCCCTTGCGGTCACAGCCCTGGGCTGATTTTACAAAAATTAAATAAAAGGTTTAAAAAAAATTAAAATGTACAATAATAGAAACATGACTGTTGCCTTTTCTTTCAGCAGGCCACAGTGGTAATTCTGGGCTTAAAAATCTCGGATTGGCAAAATGTAGGAGCCAATCATTTATGTTTGTGGTCCAATATAATTTTGTGACATTAATATGTTGTATAAAAGTTGTAAACCCCCGCCACACAAACTACTGCTCGACTGTAATAAAATTGTCTGGCTTTCAAACTCATTCAATCAATTAAATTAACTTATGTCAAAGCCTTTAAAATCAAAACTTCCAAGCCAACTGATAATGAACAACACATTCGGTCTATAGTAATGTAAGAGTTCTAAGCTTAGCACTGAGCTTCAACTATTTTCATTTTAGAGAAGCTTATATTATCAGACTTCAATCAATCAATCCAAATGCACTTTGCATGATTATATTGGTGACGTGATTACGTGATAATAGAAAATTCCAATGAGTACAAAAACTTATTTTGGTCAAAACAACCTTATTTTAGAGCAGACAGACCAATATTGTTTTGTTCCAATTAAGACCTCCTACCCTGATGTGTTTCAATTATTGAATCATCAATTTTCTGTTCTACACACGGCTCCCTACTTCTATCAAGAAAAAGTAAGTATAGTGGATCTCACACACGATTATTATTAATTGTTCTGATTCACTTTAAAATAAACGTTATGTTATGTTATGTTAAGTAGCGCGTCAACTGCAGTACTGTTTTATGGAAGTGACAGTTAAATAGTTTGTTGCAGAGAAAATTATGATGATAAATTATTTTAACGAAATGTAAACAGCTGGGTTTTCTTTCAATACGCTCAACCCTTTATGAATGAAAACAATCAATCCTTGTCGGTTTCCGCGAGTCTTCTTTTGATTGAGTAAGTGGCGCTTTTTATTGTTGTTGACGTTTAGTTTTATTAATTTATTAAAGGTTTTGCGGCGCCTTAGATTAGAGAAAGCCGAGCTGAAACGTTAAGTAATAACTTGTAGATCGATTGCATTTCGATTGCGGTTTTGGCTTGCTTGCGGCTGCGGGATGTCGTGCACGCTTTTCGCTGTTAATGTTACAGAATGTTACTTAATTATTAATTTTGATTAGTATAGTAATGCGATTAGTGATCAGATTTTAGATTAATCTCATTAATGAATCTAAATATTTGTCAATACTCACTCAATAGAAGAGAAGAACCAAAAGCTGAGAATTGCGAATCCACATTCCTGATTCATTTTGTATGTTTCGTAGCCGTAAGTTTGTTTTGAGACTTGAATCTGTTTTTATTTGCTTTGTTTTTATTTACGATTAAAGTTTGATCAGATCAGTTCAATAGTTCAATTCAAATGTATTTAATGGACAATGCCACTTGCTTTGGTCACGCAAGTTGCTTTTTGTGTGTGGTGTTTATTTTGTCATTGTTAAAATCAGAGCAGAGTTAGCAAGGGAAATGTTTTGTTTGAGACTCTTTCCTTACTACTAACTTACAAACATCAACTGGGTTCATCCCGTTATAACTATTACCAAGGCAGTGGGCGCCGTTAGCCGGGGCAATGAGCAGTAAAATTGCTACTGAGCCGGCGCTTTTGCCAAAACAATTGATTCTTCGATCAATTGATAAAGATGTACATATTTTCCGTCCGCAAGACAAACAGTAATTTTACACGTCGTCAGACGAGAGTGAGATTTTTATGATCTGGATCAAAATGAAATTTAAAACTTTTACCATGAGCTATTCTTATAATAAACAAATTCACAGTTAAATTGTACCCATTATTCTGGTTATAGTATATTGACAATACCACAAATGCAATATTTCTGATAAGTTACGTTAAACTTATCAACGCATTAAAACAAAATTTTTTTTTAATCTCCTTGTCTTCTCAGTCTCTTTCATAAGGATGATAAAAAATAGAGTTATCATTTTTATAAACCTGAAACTCAAGCTCAGAATGATGGGTATTGAAACTGACATCTTTTTTTGTGTATAACTTTTTTATTTCTTGAATTGGAGATAAATCAAATATGCCATTATATTGGATTTTTAAATACCTTCAAACGATATATAGCACAACGCCAATGTATTAAAAAGCCTTTTACATTTATTTTCTGCTGACTTGGGTGGCATAATATGCTGCCATGTGCTCTATTTTCCATGAATGTTCCTTTCTAATAATGTTCTATTTGCAACGTTATGCAATATAATTTATAATTTGTGCTATTTTATTTAAATGAAATTCCATTCACATTTGTATGCGTTTTTAAGATTTTCTGTGTGAATAATTGTGTTTTTTATATGAATGTTGAAATGTACTAAGAGCCCCCTTGAATAAGTTACATTTTATTTCTGCCGTTTTCTGTGAGGAAAAATGTTTCTCATCTTTCTTTTAAATGTAAATGGAAAGATTCAATATGTGAGAAACAGTCATCAGCCTCTCCCACGAGCAGCAAAAGTAAAAACTTTTTTTAATCTATTTTGATGTCAAAGCATTCATAGTGAAAGCACACTCAGCAATAGTCAAATTGAAGCCATTACTGCTTATCTTCTTTTGCCTGGATACATATGGCTACATTTTCACTTATCCAGAGTAATCGATGGCTTGATTAGTTTTTGAATACTTTTCCATGATGGCTGATCTAAAAACTTTTTCTCTTGTATGTAGATTTAGCAATTTAACTTGGATTTCAAAATGTACAAATTTTTCACATAAAATGGTTTGCTTTACATGCTACTCATCAATCAACTGCATGAGATGAATGTGATCTTGTTCATACGACTTCACGAGATGAATGTGATCTTGTTCATAGACTTCATGAGATTAATGTGATCTCGGTCATACAACTTCAATCTTTTAAATGTTTCGATTCCTCGGATATCCTCTATTTATTAACTTAGGGACAACCAGGAAGATTGTGTTGAGGGTTCAAAGAATCAAAACAAGCACATCCACCTCTGTTTTTTTTTTTGCGAAAGAGGCAAGACAACAGGAGACATCATTAGTCTCTTGTGAAGTTGCATGAGTAAATGAGTAAGGTTCTGTAGACATCTTTTTTCTTTTCTATTATCACTTAGAAAATTGAGAAAAAGTCTAGTTAACAAGGTTGAATTTAATTTAGCATAAAAATATGGTAAACAATTGTCATATTATCTAAAGGTGTTGGATATTCCCACTTTCACTTATCTTGGGTTTTCTCCCTTTGCATGTCCACATATTGAAATTATTCAATAAATTATTACTTGTAAAAATAAAAGTTTGATTATATAATATTGATAATCAAATATTAAACTGGCAAGAATAGACAGCATGGACAGGAATACTGATGGTTTGCAAATAGAGCTGTCTGCATACCCAGGTGGAATGTCCGGGTACAGTAGGACCTTACTTATATTTGTTTATTTTAGAGCTACTCCGAAACTCGGTTTTGGTTTCGGTACAGAAACCAGGCTTAAAATCGGTTTCGGTTAGGTTTCGGTAAAGTTTTGGTTTCGGTTTATTTTCTGCAAGGTTTTGGCATAAACCGAAACTACAAAAAATTTAAAAGTTGTTCAACATGTTTTATTGAGTTTAACGTGTTTATTTAGCTGTGTTTTGATTGTGTATTGTATAAGTGTGTTTGTATGTGTGACTGTATGTATATACATTTGAGGTGGAATTTAAATCATATTGGATTGGATGACAATACATGATTCAATTAAAAAAAATGCACATCATTATAAATCTAAAAAAATTAAAAAAAAACCTAATTTGAACATCTTTAAATCGAGTGTATTTGAAATTAAAGTTTGTGTTAAAAACTCGTTTTTTCCTTTACTTGTTTATATATATATATATATATATATATATATATATATATATATATATATATATATATATATATATATATATATATATATATATATGTGTGTGTTGTTTAAAAAAATTGTGTACTCTTGTAAATATGCATTGCAGCAATAAGATAAAAATTGTAAACACGATAAATAAATAATATTTTTATTTATATTAATACAGTAAAAGTCTCCTAGAGAGGCACTCTCGAGAGTGGATGCAATAAACAACCAACACTTTTGCTCGGAACGGAGTTTCTTGAATCCGTATCTGGCCTATTATGGTAGCTTGTCCTCTAGGAAAGGACAGACACAATAAGCAAGCAGTTTGTTCTTCCCCGATGGTGTCCGCTCTTCAGAGGTCTTACTGTATAAATAAACTTGTTTTATTGGATTTGACTCATTCACTGCAAGCAACAAAGATAAAAATTCTGCTTTTTGACTCAAATATTAAGTTTCTTGTTCTGCCTTTTTTTGGAAAATTTATTATATGTTGGAATAAGATGAAAAAAGTTTGATTGTTGAATAATTATATAACTGTGTAAGATTTAAATAAATCACTTAGATGAGGTTTAGGTTTAAGATATGGATTTAGTCAATTCTATATTTTCAAGGAACCGTCAAGCAGTCGCTTTAACCATTCAACTAATTTAGTACATCATGGATTTAATTTGTCATCTAATATCAAACTAGATACTGAGGTCTCCATAATTTAGTTTTGGACCGAGGCTGTTCATGGTTGTTTTGTTCTTGAGGGTTGAAGTTATAAAATTAGAAATTTTGCTAAACATGGTTAACTTAAAAATATAAAAAAGTTAACCAAAAGAGGACTTTAGAACTGTATCAAATTGCGTTATATAGCAAGTTCATTTATTAGGTGCACTGTCAAAATGATAATTTTATTTTATTCTGCTCTCTTGAAACAGGGAGGGCAGCGGAAGAAAAAGTTTTGCCGAAGTAATTGTTTGAGGTTTTGATGGATCGACCAAACTTTTGAGAAAATCAGAAAAAACTTTAAATCCTTTTTAGATTTATAATGATGTGCATTTTAAATGCTGTTCTCATGCAAAACTGAGACAGAAAAAAAGTGTTAACAAATTTTATTTTTGTCCATTGTTATGACTGAAATCAATCCCAAAATATGACTGAAATATGAGACTACTGAACCTTTCTTTATATGTCATTTACAATTTCTGCTTTTGGTTGAACATGGGATTTCAAAATTATTATCTTATTTTGAATTAGTTCAATCTCATTTTATTTCAGAGTCGTGGATAATACTTCATGGATGAAGAATTTCTCTTCTTAGGTTCTGATTTTAATTTATCCAAATCGGGTTATAATGTTTATGATGATCTATCATCTAATGAAACTAAGAGTTCCGGGAGCCCGAGCAGTGATTTTCTGATCAATTCAGCCCAATTTAAGCACAATTCATCTGCTCTGCATTCTCAAAGTTATAGCTCTGATGATGATTTTATGAGATTTGAGAATGTTCGAAAAAACAATTCAATCAATGATCATAGTGACAAAAGTTCACTTTCGAGTGCTGACAATGTTATGACGTTTGACACGAATTGTCTCAATGTGCGACAAAAATGTTCTCAACCTGATTCAACTTTCAGTATGTTTTCTCCAGTAAAGCATTTTGATTTATTTGCTGAATTTGAAAATGAAGACTTTCAAATCAGCGAAAGTTGTGGAGTTCACCTTGATGACCATGTGTACCAAACCCCTAAAGCTACTTCAAATCATGAATTTCAAAAAGTCGAAGGAACAAAAAACGTCACTTTATTTGACGGAGTTTTAAATCATCGCCACACTCTTCGTCCGAATCTTTCTCGCATCAAACCGGTTGCCACTGTCACCTCGTGTGGCACGATTTTGCGTCATTCTGCGTCGATGCCGAACACAAGACTTGTCATGTCTCGAATTAAAATGTCTCGTGGTTTTGCAGCCCCAGAAGCAAAGGATGGGAATAAGCACAAATATCACAATTGCAGTGATAGAGATAGCAAACATTCTCCTCATCTGTCCTCTATGGATAGGGGTACCTACTCGCCATTGGAAGATCATAGATATTATGCAAGGCTGAAAAGGTCTGAAAGTCCTCCTCCTTCAAAGAGGAGAAATTTTACGGTCGAATCGAACACATCTAACGACAGATATTGTACTTCTAAAGAGCGTTCCAACTGCAATGGTTCCATAAATGGGAAAATGAAGATGAGTATCCTGGAGACATTTCTCAGAGCTACTGGTCCTCTTGATCCTAACAAAGGTAGCAATGCTGCTCTTGCCACAGAAGGAATGCTTAATCTTTGTATTGAAGAATCAAATGTTCCTTCTGCGAAACGCTCCCTGTCCAATACTGGCAACAACAACTTGTTAAAGAAACTTTTGACGGGCGAAATGGATCAGACAGATGTTGATAAGTTTGAAGGCTTGAACGATTCATTTGAAGTTCTTTCTTCATCACCACTTTGTGAAAGCGATCGATTGAATTTTTCTGCCGATCTTTTTCTGACGGACACTTTTGGCCTTGATGCAGGAATTTCTGTGGACGAAAGTGGCAATCTTAACATTGACTCGTACAAATGGCAGGATGAAAGCTTGGTTTGTCAGCATTTATTATTTTAAAATTAATATCTTCGAATCATTCATATTTTTATATCTTCTTAGGGCTCTCTTTTGGAGTTTGAAGAAAGCATAAAGCAGCAGGATCAACAGGACAATCTCTGCTTGCAACACTATACAAGTGATTATTTATGACGCACAAGTACATTTTTTTGAACTTTGATAGAAACTTTTTGAACAGATTTCACTCACATTTTTTAGAGTCTTCACGATAAGTCAAGTTAGCTCTACAATCACGATGTAGCCATAGTTTTGTGATATTAAACATGAACCTGGTTGAGTATAGTTTAAAAATTTTTTTTAAATGTCACTAAGGTTATTATTGGTCTACCATTTTCCATTAACATTTGTTAGATTTGACTTTTTAGCTACGAGGTGGTGTTTTAAATTTAACGTGCTTGAAACAACTGGGTGATATTCTGTGTTTTTAACCGAAACTTTACCGAAGCCAGACAGGTCGCTCTGGATGTATTGTTTTTGTTTTCTTTCTTTTTTTGTATTGGTTCACAGACTTTTATGAACTGCACTTATTCTTCTCATGTTCACATGTATTTGGTGTTTGTTTGTATGTATGTGTATTTGTGTGTGTTTGTTGTAAGCTTCACTAAACATTTTTAACATGTTCAGATGATTTTTTTGAGAAAAGCTTTTCTATTTTAAGAAAATCATGGCTTAGTTAGCTGTTGATATTTTTTTATCTTTTTTTTTTCGTTTTCAAGCCGGTGTGTAGGAACAGTTGTCCTTGTTATGGAACTGGCCCCATGTTCATCAAGCATGTTTAATAGTCATATCATACTTAGTTTAGGTGCATGTTTAATTAAAAACGAGGCCTCAAGTAGAGATTTGTGATTTTTATTGATAGTTGATTGTTAGAGATGTTTCTGTGGTTTGTAATTGTTTTTGTTAACATAATGTAGTGACTTGATCAAGAGCATCAGTTTTTAGAATTTAAAATTTGAATACAGCATTACTGTTTTGTTGCTTTCTTTAAAAATGAGTAAATAGTTTCTCTTCTTTCCTTGACAACATTTTTTGCATAGCATATTTGGAGAAAAAAAATGAAGATCTTTGTGTTTTTTAGCTGACATCTGGAGTAACACATTGATATTAAGCTTCAGCTTCTGTAAAATACATCCCAGTAGTTTCACCAATGACTTGTAAATCATGCCTGCCATCCAGTCATAGTTGTCCCATAGGGGCATAGCAAAAAAAAAAATAGGAGGATTGTAATTATTCTGAATCTGAATTTACAATAGAGTTTTTAATAACTTTGATAATATTCTTGTAAGCCTAAAAACTTGAATAAATGCAAATATTATGTCAAGAATGGTTTTGAAACTACTGTGTTGGAGCTATTTTGTAAGTGGTCCTCCAAAAAACATTAGTTTTGCCTTTTACTGATACATAACTATTGCTGGATTGTCCTAATCATTTTAAGAAAATTTGTTTAAAAGCTCAACTTTTTCTTCAAGATTCAAGATTGGCTGATGACCGAGGAATAATGAACGTAATTGTTCTTTATTTTCAGAAAAAAACTTCTCAAGGGTTTAACGGTACTCAACTATCTATTCAGCAATGACTCGGGGGTAGTGATCGTTTTTTTAATTACTCAAGATGTGATTTTTAATTACTCAAGATATTTGCAAAGTTGAATTACAAATGGCATTGATTACTAGAAATCTTCATTAGAAATGAGCTTGCTATAAATTTAAAGCCTAGAGCCCTGGCGGAAAATTCTTGGGTACTTACCACGATGCTGGTTGTAAGTTTGAAAGTTAAGTGATCTTCAGCCTTGGGAAACATCAGATGAAAATCAGATCATCATTTCAGAGTAATAGAGAATAGTAGAAGGTAGTTTAGAAGTTTCATAACAGTATTAATTGCACAGAAGTTTTAAACCAAAGATCAGTTGATGAAGGCATAGATACATGATCATATGGACAACAATGATGCTCCAAACTCTGAACCCAGTGTCAACTTTTAATGAGGTTTTGGGACATACCAGTCTTTACTTAATATACCTGATTTCAAAGTACAAATTTAAAAATATTTCTAGAGGTTCAGTGAGCCCCCAACAGAGTTTTTTGGGGGGAAAGGAGAAGAGAAAAAAAGCTTGCTTTCTTCCCCTGCAAAAAATTGCATAATTCTGGACCTTATGATTCTAGTCTGCACCCGAAAACGTGTTTCATGAGTCAGGAGAATTACTGACTGTGCCAGTGGTAATTTTGTAGGAATATATTCTAAGCATAAGAAAATCTGTAACAGCTAAATGGGTGTTTTAAAGCAGATTTACATGAAAAAGTCCACTGCTTGAAAAACAGCAGTATGTCGAAATACTTCACTATACTTTGCCACACCTTTTAGTGAGGTCTGTGAGACATGGTAAAGTTCAGTTAAAAAAGTTTTCTGTAAGGTCCTGTGAGGCACTTAACGTAGCCAAAAAACAAGAGTGAGCAAACAGAAGGCAGAGTCCAGGATTTTGTTACTGAGGAATGACCAAGAACCCTGATTCAAATGAAATTCAGATCAAGGCTTGGGAGTTATTTAATTACCTGTGCTCCAAGAATCTTCATATATTTATTTAAACAAAAAACTCTTTTTTTATTAATTTTTAATTGGGACATTAATAAAAAAAAGGAAAAGGTCTCAACACAGTAAGAAATCTGAAACCTCAAATTTTTTGAAGTTTGCCTAAAACTTGGATTATTTATTAAAGCAATAGAATTTCTACTCTGTTGTTATCAAACCACTACAATCTTCAGTTTGATAATGAGCTTCAGCTGAGTTGAATAAAACCAATAGGTTAAAGTTGAAATTTTTTTAGGTGACTGATAAAAGGTTAAACTTGCCTAAAAGTCAAACCCTTTATCGAACAAAACAAATTCTACTTTAATACAGCCAATATATATAAACTTATTTGCCGAACCCTTTGGTTACGAGGTTTTAGTTGTTGGCAAGATGCTAACTAGCTATTCATCCAGTTCTGAGATAATGAAATCACAGTCAATGAAGCAATTCAACACGAACACAACATTTATTGAAACAAACACAGAAAAAGTTTCTCATAGTTGTAAGATGAAAAAATGACCAAGAACCAAGAAAAAACAATTATCAGGCATAAAAATAGAGATGAGACTATAACATTTCCTTACAGTAGTGCTCGAGTTGAACGTTCTACAAATGAGAACTCAATGGTGGAAAAGACGAAGGTTGGTGTGGACTAATGTGATTCCACGTTCGTTGCACGCCTCAATAACGACATTATCGTTCGTTGATCCTGAAGGTGCAACTATGTACTTTACTCCAACCTAATGAGTACAGACAAGTTTAATTAAATCTTGAGAATATTTTGGGTTACAAGTAGAAACACCACACAGACTCAATGCTCATCTTTTAAAACTAGAGTTTACTCATAATAGTATGGCCTAACATAAAATAAGTGGCAACAGTTTACAACACAAAACATAAATCGTTGCAAAGACAAAAATAAACATGCAGCTACAACACCAAGTGAACAGTCAAACCACAGCTGATGCTTGCTCACCTTGCTAGCTCTGTCAATGTTGTCTCTGAAGGGGAAGAAAGCATCCGAGCTCAAAGCAACATCAGATAACTTGCTCAACCAATCATTTATCTCATCCTGCAGTCAAGTAAATATAATCCAGGTTTGTGACTAATATTTAAAAATCAAAGCATTGTTCACCTCTTAAAAAGTTTGCGATCAAAAAACTTCATTGAACAATGATATTTCACTAACTTGAGTGAAAAAGTTTGGAACTTCTTCAAAAACTTTTTCCCAGCTCTCTTTGTCGACATCCTGAAAACAATAAAATTTGAAATCATTTGTTTACGAAATTAGTATTTGTAAACTGTATAAAATTAGAGAAAATTAAATCAGAAGTATACCTGTCCAACATTTCCCTCTACAAAACTGTCAATTGCATTTGCAATTTCAGCTCTCTTGACTCCCTTTTTAAATTTCATCCCTGTCACTCTTGGGTGGTGTCGAAGCCACCTATCATAATCAGAAAAATAAAATATTTTACTGAAACATCCTACGATTTCATTTATTTATATTTCTATCCAGTTATTTTTTTAAATAAATTTGTATGCTTATCAAAAAATCATTATAAAAATACCAGTTGGTAGCTTTCATTCCAGCCAATCGGGTGCAGTGAATGCGAGATTGTTGACCTGCCCCGATTCCGATGACCTGGAACAACAAGAGCAGTCAGTTGAAATAAAGAAACAAATAAATGAAATAATCATACAAGTCAACAAAATATCACATTACACACCTGTCCTCCTTTGGCATAACAAACAGAATTCGACTGGGTGTACTTGAGTGCAGTTGTTGCAACAATCAGATCGATGATCGCTTCCTCCGACAGCTGAACGAATAAAACAACACAAATATCGACATCCGTGCTGCAGATAGAAGAAATGTTTTATAAGATTATGAATCAAAAACAACTGACATGTTTCGAATTGGAAACGACATTAGAGAGCAAGTTCCTGTCAACGATTGCATCATTTCTTTTCTGTTCAAGTGTCATTCCATACATTGTTCGCTGTTCAGCTGCATTTGGCTCAAAATTCTCATCAATCTGAAAGTTTCCAATTTCCATAAATTTTTCCATTTTCAATTAATAATGGAAAGCATCTTTATACCTAGCATACAAATAAAAAATAGCACATAAACCTAAAAGAAAAGCATACAAACCTGAATAACACAATATGATCCTCCTTTCTTTTTCCTCAAAATTTCCAAAGCCTCCTTCTCATATCCAGGAGCAATTATTCCATCGGACACCTGATACGACAAATTCAAAACTTTCTGAATATCGTGAAATACCAAGCAGACCTCAAAATTGAATACAAATGATTGTTTACCTCTCTAGAAATAATCCTGGCAGTGATAGCATCACACACATCGGATATGGCAATGAAATCTCCAAAGGAGGACATACGATCAGCACCTTATAATATAATGAAGACTCCATGACAACAACCTATATCAGTCATCATTATTTGTTTCCAAAAGCGCTTATTCGCTCCGTGCTACTAGCTGGAGATGTTAAATTCCAAATATTGATATGTTATTCCTAATGCTTTTAAAATAAAGTTTTAGTCTAATATCTTTTCTGCAAAGCTATTTCAAGGCACCTTAGAATAGAGAGGATTCATGTTGTACTGATTATAACAAGTGAAAAATAAAGTTGATGTTAAATAGTCCTAATCAGAATTAAAGTCTAACATAACCTACTCTGATAAGTTACAAAACAACATATAACTATATCAAACACAAATAATTCACCTCTAGCACGAGCATATGCACATGCAAGAGGTGTCAGCTGTTCCATCAGATCATCAACCATGCACAGTTTGGCTTCTTCAACGTTCAATGGCAGACCAACAGCTGCTCCGGCTGGACTGACGTGCTTGAACGAAGTGGCAGCAGGAAGTCCCAGAGATCGTTTCAATTCCTTGACCATCGGCCAACCGTTCAGTGCATCCATCAGGTTGATGTATCCAGGTTTGCCATTCAAAACTGCAAATTTGAAAATATTCATAATTTATTATGCAGTTATATATTTCTTTTGACTGTTTAACACAAAAGCATAACAACTAGAAGCCAATGGTAGTAGTTACCAGAGATGTTGAGAGTACTTTGGGTGCGAGTACGATACCATGGTATCGAGTACAAATATGAGTATCAAGTACTACATCTCTTCTACTCAGTACTGAGTGGATAACATCTACGAATATGAGTACCAAGGCTTCGAGTACAAGTACGAGTACCAAGTACTACATCTCTGGTAGTTACTATAATAATAATGAGTTAATTTGATGTCGTAATTAATTAGTTTTAATATCATTTTAACCTTTAATAGGTAATTCGGGATTGAGAGTGAAAATTTGAGCATCTTTTTGATGAGGATTGATTCCATATCGCAAAGTCATCTGAGCCTCTCCTGCACTGTACTGTTTTCTGAAGAAGTCAGCAATTGTGGTGTCATACTCTGATGTGTGGTTGAAGGCCTTCAAGGAAATTATAATAAAGTTAATGCGAGCAAAGAAACAAAGGTACAATCATAAACCTAAATAATTATCATAAATTATTTAAATCTATTCAACTTGCCTTCAACATCAGTTTTTGTCTTAATCCTAAACTTGTCTCCTTATCGTCTGATTTTTCAATCTCTTCTGCAACTCTAACATAAACAACAAATATATTTGAAAATATTTTATTATTTATTAAAAACAAAAAATTTTAATATTTAATATATAAAAATAATAATAATTAAATAAGTAAATACAGCTAAAACCAAATTACCATAAAACCCAATTCAAAACAAAACAATTTTTAACACAAAATTCCATATCCGACTGTGCTGAGTTCAAACTGAGGACCTGGTTGTCATCAGTCAGTTTTATTATCGTTCGGAGAGCTCTATGAGTAAGCAGCATTCTAGTCATACATATCTATAGAATTATATGCATATAGAAATAAACAATACAATATACAATTACTAATAAATTAAATGAAAAATAAACATTTAAAATTTAAGCATCACTATACAAGTTATTTATTTTAATACAATTTCATCATAAACTATATGTCATACAATAATAACAAAGAATATAATAATCACTTGATGTAAAATAAACAATTTAGCAAATAACTCATAAACATTAAAAACTGAAACTGTATATATATTATATATATATATATATATATATATATATATATATATATATATATATATATATACTAGCGAGGTACTCAGGGTTTTTCTATCGTTTTTCTCTCTCGCTCCCGTTTCCTTACCTGCTTCTCTCACGCTCCTGGTCTCTTTTCCGTTCCCGCTTACTCTCCCATTTCCGGTAGCTTTCCCGCTCCCGATTCCTCTACTATTCCTGATCGCTTTCCCTTTCCTACTCGCTCTTTCGCTCTCTGTCGCTTTTCCGTTCCTGCTTGCTTTCTCGATCCCGTTCATTCTCCAGTTCCTCCCTTGTACTTGTATACTATTTCAGGTTGAAATAAATACTGTACAAAACATTTCCCATTTACCATCCCAACTGCAAGAAACAAAGGAAAAATGTTTATCATCCTTCATCTGCAAATGGCAGTTATAAAAACCAAAGTTTTCAACCATTGAAATTTTATACCAATGAACCAAATCTAAGATCAAATTTGTCCAACCCATTTATCTGCCACATTGTGATTATCTGAAATTCAACAAAATTATTTTTTTAGCTGGTTTAGAAAACTAAAATCGCACCTGTCGTAATCTTTAGGATCGCAGACGACCGCCACCCGGGAATGGTTCTTGGCAGCAGCTCTCAACAAAGCCACACCACCTACAAGTAAAAAAACGTAAAATTACATATCTACGCAACTCAATATGGAAGCCGAATTAACAAAACTACAGCCTACCAATGTCAACTTGTTCCACAGCATCTTCAACAGTAACATTAGGTGAAGATATTGTGCTTGCAAATGGATAGAGGTTTACTACAACTAGACTGAAAGTAAAGAAAATAAAATACTGTAAGTAAACGATACAAAAATAATAATCAGCAGGATAACAATAAACATTAAATATGTTAGTAACAGAAAGATTTTCGTCTTATACCTGATGGGATGATAATTTAAACTATCTAATTCCTTCATATCGGACTCTGTAGATTTTGCTAAAATTCCTGAAAGTTCAAAAGGAATATAAATGATAAGTATTTAATAAATAATAAATATTTTATAAATATACTCATAGAAATAATGAATATTTAAAAATTCTTGGAAATCATGAATATTTATAGGAATCAGATAATTTATTTATAAATGAGGATTTGAAACTAACAGACCTGCATGAACTGCTGGATGAAGAGTTTTAACTCTTCCATTAAGCAACTCCTGAGCATTAGTGTATGCCGATATTTCACTGAAACCACAAAACAAAATAAATTTCTGATGAAATTCTTGTATTGTGATACAATTAATAGAAAAATACTGAACATAATCTTAGCATTGGTGTTGTAACAATGTTGATATAAAAATAATGTATTTCATTGGTGACAGATCACGTAATGGATATGTATTTCACCTAACTAAATCAATTTAATTAAATAATATCCCAGTAAAAATAGAGCAATTATTGCTAATAAAATTGCTAAATCGATGAAATATTATTGATGATCTAATGACATTATAAGTATAATGATAAAGTATTTCTTCTGCAACCAAATATTAAGCCATAACAAGATGTATTTATATTATAATTATATTATATTTTCCCAACTCATTCATTATTAATATATTAAAGATAGCCCATCAAAAATTACTGCTTTTTTGTAAACTATAATTATAAATCACTTTGTGATTGTGGCACCACCTAACAGTGCATAGATTCTTAAAGAGGTTGTGACTAATGTTGAAGAAGTTAATGTTGGATAACTTGGCTTTTGTTTTACTGCATGTATTGCTCAAACTGGTTAGGGTTGCTCAATGAGCAGAAGTTAGGAAAAGATATGTAATGTGACTTGTAGGTTTTGGTGCAAAACTAATTTTTGATGGCCCATATCAGCTGAATATCTGGCAGTAAAAAACTCAAGCTCGGTAAAAACAATGATAGAATAACATTGCAAAAATGTTAAGGTATTGGTGATGCAAACTATATGAGGACTTACGTCACATCAACATCATTTTTCTTCAACACTGCGGATGTACCACCAGAAGATAAAATTTCATAACTGCAATGCTTGAGTCTTTTAGCAAACTCAACCAGTCCTGTCTTGTCAGAAACACTGATGATAGCTGAAAGTAATAATCAAATCATGGTTTTTTTTAAATATGATTATATATCATTTTGCAATTGCAGCACAATCAGTTTTATCATTAGAACTGACAGTGTACAACAACTTTTATTAAACGCCTTTACGCAATAATTTTATCATCAGCTGGTGATGCTGACCACTCTGGCCGCTGCATTATGCGAAATTGCTATCATACATACATAAATACAGGAATTATATATATAGTTTAATTCGTTGACTAAAAACTTTTTGAAATGAATAAAAAAATTAAAATTAGTTTCTACTCTATCATAAGTTTCCTTCAATAAAATATTATCAATTATAAAAAAAATATTAAAGTCTGGCACAGCATAAATTTTCCTATTGCTCTCGATGACTCAGAGTGGCTTACGCAAATATTTTAATACGATTTAATTTTTTAAACATATAAACCTTTTAATTGGCCCAGGACGCAATACTAAATTACCATGACTCATTACTTATTTGAACTGACTTTATTGTCAACAGCCATTTGTACTATTGACAGTAAGTAAGCGTACTGCTTTAAGCGCGCACTGTCACTAACACCAACCTCTTGTTATAATATAAAATGTAAGGTTGCTTATTTGCAGTATTGGTAAAAAATGTTACTCATACCATTTCATTTACACTCAAAGTAACAAAATAAATGTCATACCAAATTTTTTGAAGGTCATTCTTTGTTTGTCTACCGCTATTTGTCTGTAAACCGGCACACCTGGGCAGTTCAAAACATCTGAATGAATTCAGTCCAAGATACTTATTATCGCTTCCGGTAATGCTTCTTATTCGCGCTTGTAATTTAAATCTTGATTAGTACAACCTATTTATTAATATTTGCACGTTTTAATAATAAGTAATTTTTTAATTTTATTTGAAAAGATAATTCATAAATATTTTCCAGTAGCGTATTCCAACAAATGGTATTCTAACAGTGGTGCAAAAGGCATTAAACTTTCATCATTTTTTGGCAAAAAAAATGCAATGTTTGCTTTAGCTTACGGCTGGGTACGTGACCGCTTGCACTTTCTCCAATGTCCGACAGTATAAGACAAGAAGATAAATAAATCACCTGATTGGATGATTTTCAATCATAAAGTCACATATAGATTATACAAATATATAGGAGTCCTTACTTCGTTCTCTGATATTGCTTATTTATTTCAGAGTCATTGGCCGTAATAGTGGGGCAGGTAAGCTAACCTATTGTGCATTTTTTGATAAAAGCACCAAATTTTCCACAGAGGTAGTCCTACCTATTATGAACAAATTTGGATATTGGGCCAAAGCGTAACTGCCCCCTGGCGACCGTGGCGGCAATTTTCTAAAATGGCCGCCAGGCCACGTGTTCCGATACGCGGCATGACCCTAGAATCCCTATATCTTCTGAACCGCTCGTTCGACTTAAACAATTGAAATGTCCTTGCGTTCTTCTTCATATGGGCTATATTTTGAGCTTAAATTGGATGTTTTAAGTTGAATGGAGCGTCCCCTAGCGGACGAAATGGCATTGCGGCACTACTAAAATATAGAATATCGGGAATATCTTTTTAATTGTATGGGATACAACAAAATTTACAATAAAACACTAATAGGAAATTGGGGATAACCTTTCAGAATTTATATTTTGTTTAGATCCCAGGCGCCCCCTAGCGAACAAATTGGCAAGACGCCATTTTTCATTTTATAACAAATCAGTAATAACTTAAAACGGCACGAGATAGAACAGTATGTCACTTTCAGTATATACAAACCCGATAAAAAGTGTGCATAACAACTAAAAGTTACTTGTACTAATTTTGATTTCAAATGTCAACTGTTACTCAGTTAGTGCGCTTGTCAATAAAGGAGGCCTATCCTGTAATTTATACGATCTTGATTTTGACGTCATCGTTAAAGTAAATTTAACTGCGATATGTAATTGTTTTAAACTAATCGTGTACACCGTCACAGGTTAGTTCACCAATCTTCCATTCACGTGAATTGCTTAATCTAATTAGAAGTTTTTTTTAGTGAACAAAACATATTTTAACATTATGTATGCTTGTAAAAAATAACGTCGATCGACTGCTTGAGCCAGCAGCAGAGACAGACTAGGAACTGTGCTTTGTTTGCCAGGAAACAACAACAGAAGCGCTCACAGGTCCATCGCAGTCCAAACGAAAAGACAAAGGGGGCGGCTACGGTATCCTATCAAAAGAGCGAAAACTTAAGGGCAAAAACAAAAAAGCGAACACAAAAGAGCGAAACTAAAAAAGGCGAATGTTAAAAAGAGCGCACACTAATAAGAGCGAAAATGAAAAGGGCGAAACTAAAAAGAGCGCACAATAAAAAAGGCGAACATCAAAAAGGCGAAAACATGAAATGTTAAAATTTAAAATTTAGCCCATACTAGGACACAAAAAAACTTTTTTGTCTGCTATATTGTTTTCTCTCTTTCTCTCTCTCCATTTCTCTCTTTCCTTTCTACCATTTGTGTTTTTCTTACCTCATTTTCCCTAGATGATGATGATATTGTGGCGGGGTGTTCTAAATGTTTAGTAGATACTATAACAGTTAATTTTTTCTTTAACACCCTTTCTCTTTTTCTTACGACAAAGATAGACAGGGCGGTGAAAAGGCGGACGAAAATGGACATTGAGGAAGAGGAAATTACTGAAAGCAATGTAAGCAAGCGCACTCGATTTCGGTCATGTCCACCGAGTACAGACCCAAAATTAAAGCAAGTAAATTGTTTCTTCTGCGGAGAAGCCCCTGGTACTGAGAGTCTGCATGAGGTTGCAACTTACCAGCTTGACTCGCGTGTGAGGTCGTGTCCGCTGCTGCTGGATGACATGGACCTTCTGACAAAACTTAACGCCGGGGATATGGTTGCACAGGAAGCCAAGTACCACCGCAATTGTCTACTGAACTTGTACAATCGCGCACGAAAGATGACGACAAAGGTGTGAACGATAAAGAAACAATGGCAAGACTTGTTTTCGCAGAGCTGTAGATGTTTATTGAAGAAGCTGTGATGGATGATGGGACTGCTCCGGGTCTTTACAGTGGATAAAGATTGACAAAGTTGCCCACTTGCCGACTAAGTTATTTGACACAACAGCATGAAAAAATGTGCGTCATTGCTTTGGCCCAGAACATTTTTTCAAAGTTCAAACTCTAGCATAATTTGTTTCAATAAATTCATGAATTGCCTAAGTTGGCAATTTTTCAATATTCATTGTTACTTAATTATTTGACTTTGCAGTTATTAGCGCAGAAATAATTGAATTTTTTATATTTGCATAATAATCAAGCACTGAGATAAGTTTGTAATATAAAAAAAACTGAACAGTTATACATGTGTTCTCAATTAAAATCAAAGAAGTCACATGAAACTGGTTAGTTTTTAATGTTTTTAATCATCTTAATCTAAAATGTCATGTTTCTCATAATACATTTGAAGTCTAAAAATGTTGCATTAGTTTAAAAAATATCTGAATCCTTGTTAGTAACTAAGAAATGTTAGTTTTTTTCATAACAATACATGACAGATTTTTTTATAATACTTCATAGTCCTTTATAGTCCTTTACACCAAGTGTTTTAAAACTGAAACGGCTGTGTCAGAAGCACCTAAGTACTTCTAGTCGTGGATCATAATTTGATCCTTTTAACTTTTCCCTCCTCCTTTCTCCAGGCTTGGGACTGGCTTGTAAAAGCAAGGCGGAGTTACATGACAGTTTAGCTGAGTTATTTATTTATTTGCAATACAAACATGACACGGGGTCTTTGAATACTTTAATGTTACAAGTCCGGGAGACATTGATTTGGTGTAAATTGTAAGAGGTAGTGGTGACAGAATAACTGTGGATTGTGGAAACAAACTATGACAAAGTAGAAACGAAAATATTTATGGGCATATTTAGCCTAAATAGCTAATTATAAGAACCACATGCAAATTTTAGAATGATGGTAAAAAATCTAAGTTCCAATATCAATAAAATAGTATTGAAAAACAATATTTTTCAACTGTATATTACTTATGACAATAGATATCTATGCTTATGGACTACAATCCATAAATAGAACAATCAGTTTACTGTGAATTAAAATTTATTATTAATCACAAGATCATGTATAGCGGTTTCGAGATTGGATAATGTTAAATTAAACGGATCATTCAATAACCTATCTAACGAAAATCTTATTTTATCAACCCGAGAATTTTAGCAACTTGTAGAATTGCTTGAAATATTGGAGGATTTTGCAAATTTATGAAACGTTGCACAGGATGCTTAATATTTTTACGCACTTTTACTTAACTTGACTTCTCTGTCTGTCTGTCTGTCTGTCTGTCTATCTGTCTGTCTGTATATCTGTCTGTCTATCTATCTGTCTGTCTATCTGTCTATCTATCTGTCTGTCTATCTGTCTATCTGTCTGTCTATCTATCTGTCTGTCTATCTGTCTGTCTATCTATCTGTCTATCTGTCTATCTGTCTATCTGTCTATCTGTCTATCTGTCTATCTGTCTATCTGTCTATCTGTCTGTCTGTCTATCTGTCTGTCTATCTGTCTGTCTATCTGTCTGTCTATATGTCTGTCTATCTGTCTATCTGTCTGTTGTCAAATTTTGCAATCGATTTTAAACTAACTTCCCGATGAGCTAGAGACTTAAAAATTTTAAACATACCTTCGAACTGATTAACAAGGCATTTTATTAAATTTTCGGATTGATTGGACAAAATTTAATTTAATAATTATTTGTGATATTTTCGTCGAACTATTTATTGTCTATGCTAATATGCTCGTTGTTTATGTAACATAATGTGGCCTACACAATCGATTATATAAAAGTGTGTTTTTAAAAAACTTTGTTTATACAAACTTTTTAAATTTTTTTATTTAGGTTACAATCTCTGTTTGTGGGTGTGTGTGTGGCTTTCTCTGTACACAAATCTTGCAAGTAAAATTTAAGCAGCTTTTTGACTAAATAGGAAGCCGAAACTTTTAGCATAGCTTTATATTGGATGACAATACATGATTCAATTGAAAAAAAGGTGATTTGAACATTTTTAGTATACATACACACATCGAGTGTATTTGAAATCAAAGTTTGTGTTAATAAACTCGTTTTTTCCTTTACTTGTTTGATTCACTTGTTATTTGTTATACACTACAGTTAGCGATGTGGTCTGCACTCTGCAGGCCATTAATTTCTAATCTGAACCCGTATATATTTAGCGTGGTAAGCTATGCATTAAAAACGAAGCTTCAAATGCCCGTGGCGCGGTTAGAGTTCGAGCGCTGCAAATTTCAATGATGAGCAACAGGAGGAGGCAAACATAAGTAGTTCTTGACCGAAAAGGCACAAATTTATTATTTGTTTGTACAAACTAATTTAGCTAAAATACAACTAGCTAAATGCACTGAACTAATAGTCCAATCTTTAGTGGTGATATAGAACAAATTTCAAAATTAAAATGTTACGTTTTAACAAACTTTTATTTAGGTTACAATCTCTGTTTGTGTGTGTGTGGCTTTCTCTGTACGCAAATCTTGCAAGGTAAATTTAACCAGCTTTTTGACTAGCTAGGAAGCTGTAACTTTCAACATAGCTTTATATTGGATGACAATACATGATTCAATTAAAAAATTTAATTTGAACATCTTTCGTATTTCTAAATCGAGTGTATTTGAAATTAAAGTTTGTGTTAAAACACTCGTTTTTTCCTTTACTTGTTTTATAATTAGATTCGAAATTCTGGAAAATTATTTTTCTTTTTTTTAATTATTTTTCATTATACATCTGCCAACATTTTTCAGTTACAAGAAGTATTGCAAAATAAGTTTTAACTACACTCACACTAATATTAGTTTTTCACCGCAGAGGAAGGAAATAGAATTGTTTTCAGATTCTGGCTTTTCACAATGTTAATTTTGAATACTATAACCAGATAGGTGGGAGATGACAATAAATCAATTGAACTGAGTTTGTCTTGAATCTAAAACTTCTATTAAGTATTAATTTAACTAAATGAACGACCCCTACCGACCACAAAAAATGGCGGTGTTAAATGGCTATTATGCCTTATGGCGTTCAAGTCGTGCACTTTGCCACTGGCTTCCTGTTTTCAGAGATTCAAGTGTAGAAATCGATAGAAGCAAAAATAGAGAACTTATTAATAATAATTCTGCACGCTTGGGCTGCTTCCACGGACTCCGCACAACCGGAACTGCGCTGGTCCAATCAAACTGGAATGTTCCAGGCGAAGAACTTTTGTCCGGAAGTAGATGAAAAGTTTGACGTTTGTGCGTGTGTGATGGGAATTCCCAAGTTTTCGTCTAGATAGCACAAATGAAACGTTTAACATCTTCAAATTACAAAAGCTATAAAGCGATCCAAGTATCGTGTCTAAATAGAGGCCGACTGAAGCATCAACTACAATAATTGAAGACAGTAACAAACGACCGAGGCAAATTAGCGTCCGGATGATTTGCTTATTACGATTTTGAAGGCAATATATTCAATCAGGGTCAGTGTTTATGGCTACGTTCGAACGGAGTGGTCAGCCCGAGGCACGTGCTTATCACATTCGGCCCCCTGGCGATGCATGCAGTAACATCACTTTGCTTATATCGTCAATTCATATTTCCAAGGCTTTGTAGGAATTTTGTAAATATTATATTATATATATATATATATATATATATATATATATATATATATATATATATAAACCCACACATATAGTGGATGAGGATAAAGATATATTTTCTAATGTCAAAATTGTCATTTAAAATGACATAAAATCTGCAAACTTCAAATTTCTTTCTGTCATTCCGTGATCGTTTGATCATCTACTTTCTACTTGATGCTGAAATGCTGACGTCCAATTTAATTTTTAACGTAAAAATAGAAAAAAACAGGATGGGAAAATGATTTCAATATACTCTATTATAAACCGGACATGCCTCATTAAATATACGACGTGCTTGCAAATGCATGCCCTAGAAGACATAAGCAGTTGGGGTCGACCATGTTTGTTGGGGTCAGAAGCACTCAAACACGTTGCAGTTTTGTAAAGAAATCGTCGCTATCGTTGTGCTTGTAATTAACGCGTTGTTGGATAAGATGGGTGCAAAAGCAAACCAGCATAAAAAATAAATGTTTATTTTTAAGTTGCTTAAAGTGTTCGATGAAAAATAGTTCAGTTTATATTTTTGTTCACGTGATAAAATTCGTACTTTTTCCAAAACTTTTTTCAATTTTGGTTAAAATTATTATCAAAGATATGTGGTGCTAAATAATACAAAGCCAACATCAAATTGTAAACAAAACCCAGCGCAAATAAAGAGATAAACGAACTAATAAATCCAATTGGCGCGCTGTAATGAAACAAATGCTTGACACTGATATTTAATCTTGGACTGTGTTATTGACTGGAAAGCCAATTATTGTTAGTACTTGTTGTGGCCCTTCTTGATTTATAAAGGTGGGTTGGAGATTGCGATCGGTGTCAGCAGCGCCATGCATCATGGCCGAGGTGCAGGCTCAGAAAATTTGGCAACGTCAGCAAATAAGCTCATCATTTGGCCGGTCAGAAACGCAAAATTTGGTTCACTGGGGTTCTATAAATCAAAAACTACTTGTCATTTTTTAAAGATTAGAATTTCTAAATTTTTGAGAGGAAATTTTATTTTTATTGGAAATATTTTATTTAAAACCGCAACTACATTAGCTTGATGAGTTTTATAATTATAAATAGACGTGATGGGAAAGAGGTAATTTAAAGCAATAAAAACAGTTCAAATCGAAATTTAATTAAGTGATTTCGTTTTAAATTTTACCTGTGAGAAAGATATTTTCTCAGAATGGAATTGATGCCGATTAATTTGAAATTGTAGAAGTAGATGGCGTTAAACACATTTTTTTAATTTAAATGTTAAAGATGTCGATTAGTCAGGGGCGGATACACAGGGGGAGCCCTGGAGTCAGGAGATGTAGAGTGCATTAGAAAAAACTTTCAAAACTTTAAAAAATAACGAAGTAGCTTTTTCTCAAAGAATGAATGAAGTGATACATTTTTTTAATCTGTGTAAAACTTGTTCAATTGTGTGATGGACACTCAGCCATGAAGGAACTTTTTTTTCTGAATTTTTTTATCTTGTTCGTACCACTGGTCAGCTAATTGGAGCTGCTATTTCTGTTTGTTTTTGGATCAACTATTGGGCTGAATGTAGAAATAGCACGAGGGCAAGCCAATGCTATGTCATCTCGTAATGTTGGTGTACAAAGCGTAGTAGGAGTTTAATTTTTAAAAAGCAAACAAACATAAGCTAGGAGCTTAGTTTGTTTATACAGATAAATTTTTTAATAATGGGCCTGATCATGCTTCTATTATGGCAGACCAAGTATTGTACAACATTTCACTTCAAAGAAGGTCAATAAACATGACTAAACATTAGAGTCTGCAGAGAACTGTAACAGAAATTCATTTTGTGAATGAATAAGTCATGACCCCTGTCAGTGTTTATGAAATAATAGACATTTAAGACATTTATAAAAGTAAGTACATATAAATTTGAAATTTGGTCATCATGACCAGTGTTCTATAATCACTGTAGAGGTATGGATGGGGGTGTCACGACAAAACGTTCACAGACAAAATGTTCAACGACAAAATGTTCCCGACAAAACGTTCACGACACAACGTTCACGACAAAATGTTCACGACAAAATGTTCACAGACAAAATGTTCACAGACAAAATGTTCACAGACAAAATGTTCAACGACAAAATGTTCACGACAAAACGTTCACGACACAACGTTCACGACAAAATGTTCACGACAAAATGTTCACAGACAAAATGTTCACAGACAAAATGTTCACAGACAAAATGTTCAACGACAAAATGTTCACGACAAAACGTTCACGACACAACGTTCACGACAAAATGTTCACGATTGCAACTTTTAAATTTAGTTTAGTTTTAAATGATAAAATAATTTGTGTTTCACAAAATGAGAACAAATAAAACGTTAACTATAGTAAATGCGATGTTAATTTCCTCTTTGATACCCCTAACTCAAACGGCAACCAGATGAGTATGGATCGGAGGACTGTAAACTGTTTCAGCAAGAAGGAAAAAACAGATGAAATGAGATAGCTATAATAGGAAAATACAATTGGTTACTAATTTGAGATCGTTTGAATTTTCAATTTCAATTACGCAAACGACGTAAATAAGGTTTGATGGCTGTATTCTAAAGATTAAAAAGTTAAGGGTATCCAAGAAAAAATTAACCAACCCGCATTAACTAGTTAATAAATGGAACGATGATTAAAAGGGTCGAAATATGAAATCTTTATTAACTCCGATTAAAAAGAAAAAGTAATGCAATTAGGTATTAATTGAGATTCATTTGATGTTTCAATTTTAATTAAGTGAACGTCAGAAAGAAGCTTTGATCGTTGTAGCCTAGCGATTAAGAAGTTATCGGCTTCCAAGAGCAATATAGCCTCCTTTAATTAGCTAATTAACGTAACGGTGACTTGGGTAAAGCAGCATGCAGCTACTTGTGTTTTTCAACTAGAATTGAAAATACATCTCTAGCAATTAAAAACTAAAAAGTTAGGGTATACAAAAGCAATTAACCGGCATTAACTAGTTAATAAATGGAACGATGATAAGAAGGATCAAAATATGGATGAAAAAGAAACAACCCAAATAGCTATAACTCCATACAATTATTTATTAATTGAAGATCATTTGATGTTGCCAATACGTATTAGTTTCATGCTGTCATGCACATATACTTTGCTTAGGTAAATAAAATGGTGAATAGACACATCACTAAAAATGACTTAATAATTAGTTTGCAAGCGATCTTGACATAATAAAACAAAATTTTTATTTTTCAGTGTGAACATCTTGTCGTGAACGTTGTGTCGTGAACGTTTTGTCGTGAACGTTTTGTCGTTGAACATTTTGTCTGTGAGCATTTTGTCTGTGAACATTTTGTCTGTGAACATTTTGTGCGTGAACATTTTTCGTGAACGTTTTGTCGTGAACGTTTTGTCGTGAACATTTTGTCGTTGAACATTTTGTCGTTGAACATTTTGTCTGTGAACGTTTTGTCGGTGTTCATTTTGTCGTGAACATTTTGTCGTGAACGTTGTGTCGTGAACGTTTTGTCGGGAACATTTTGTCGTTGAACATTTTGTCTGTGAACGTTTTGTCGTGGAACCATGGATGGGATCCCATAGTTTTATAATCAGTGTAGATAGAGGTCTATGGATGGATCCAATGGTTTCCAAAACAAATTGATTCTAAAATTTGTTAACATAAACACTAAGAACTAAAAGTAACATTCTATAACCAACAACATGGTTCGCATTCCAGAATATAAAACGAATGCGACCCACGTTTTTATTTATATATAAATAAAAATATAAAAACTTATGTAAGATTAGAAAAAAAATAAATATCAAATAAATAAATAAACCAACTATTAAATATTAAACAATTAATTTAAGATTAAATATATAAACTGAATTATTTCCAAATGTTATTAAAACGCAAATCACTGACATATCAAATTCGTTAATTTAAGCAGAATCTTCAACAAATACGAATAACTTTTAAAATATAAAATAGTTATGGCGCCAGCTGAATGGAGATGCCAGTGACATTGCATGGGCAAGCTAAAAAGATGCACACCAGCACCAGAGTACTGCACGGGCTGATTTTTTGTGGCCCGGCCCGGCTCAGCCCGTTCCAAAAGCCAAATTTTCAGGCCCGGTCCCTTTTTATACGCATAAAGCCCTATATTTGGCACACAAATTTCGGCGCATTTGAAAACGTTTGAATCAAGGCAATACTCTAATGCCCATAAAACTGCCCAAACGCTTAAATTTTTAACTAAAGGCTTTCAATTCAACAGGGACGGAGCTGGCTTGTCTGGGCTAGACAGTCTGGCCCCTACAAATGAAAACGTCATTGTCCACTTCGTTTCAATATTTCTTCATCGATCTACATATTCTACATCATGCTGCAACGTGGCGTATCCTTAATGATGTCAAATGTCAAACTTATCAGTGGTGATGCGGTGATGTGTGGCCGAATATAAAAATATACATACGAATATACATACGATGAAATGTTTAAATAGGTGTAGGTAGGTACTACTAGAAAGGGGAAATCAAATGCTGCGATAACTGTTTGTTGTTGTTGTAGTATTGAATGTTGTTAATTGTTTGTCGATTGATTCTAAATTGATCCAATTGATCTGTTAGCGAGATTTCATCTGAGAGAAGCAAACATTTTTTTGAGGGGAAATAGAAGAATAAATTTCAATTTGTCACGCAATTTCTTTTAATTGTTCTCGTTTAGCGTATCGTAAGTGGTAAATTCAATTTGCCTATGAAAGAATGAATTAATGAAAAAAAGAATAAAAACAAATAAGATGACTATGATGACGACGACGATGATGATGATGACGACGACGATGATGACGACGACGATGATGATGACGATGATGATGACGATGACGACGTGTGGTGGTGATGATGATGACGACCCTACGATGAACATTACGACCATGGTAATGGTAACAATGGTGACGATGATGATAGTGATGATGATGGTGATGTTTGTGATGGAACTGGTTATGATTATGATTACTTTTGCAAAAGGAGAAAAATGACAGAAATGTGTGCCCGCGTGCCACACAGCAGCTTACTTAATCCGGTTGAAATTCAACAATCCAATTTGTCTGATGCATTGCACTGGAGCACTTGTGGCATCAAATTGCATTTCCAAGCATAAAAAGCATCGGCTGCTCTTTCTTTAATTTTTTAACCTCTCCAAACATGGTCGACCCCACCGGTCATCTCTGTTAAGTAATTACAACTGCGCAGGCGTGAAAAATGCGGTGATGTGACGTGAAATAAAATGATTTAAAATTATTCCGAACGGATCCGCTCTATGGCTGAAGTTAACGAAATGTCAACGACGCTTTCAAATCAACACGAGACAACTTCGAGTCGCAAAAGCCGATGCATTCCGAAGTCCTGTAAAAATTATATCAGCCATATTTCTAAATGCACCCTCGCATAAGTCGCATCCATATATTCAACTACACAAGTCAGCAGTCACCAGTCAGCAGTTGATAAAATTAGTGCGCACAGGCGAATAAAAGTTATTACTCAATTGTACACTGTCAGATAAAAAATCAATTCAAAAATTTGACCACAAAGCGAGCAGGAGCGGGAGAGCAAGCGGGAAGGAAACGCGAACGAAAGAGACAAGCATTAAAAAACCTCTAAAAACCCCGGGCAACGCCGGGTACCCCGCTAGTATATTGATAAAAATGCTTGTTTATATGTCCTTTATGCATTGTTAAGCCATTTATCCGATCGTAATGAAATTTTCACACAACATTGAAAATCAATGGAAAAAAGTTTTTCTGAAAAAAAAAATTGAGATCGGTCACAAAGCGAACGGGAGCGGGGGAGCGATCGGAAACGGGAAAGCAAGCGGGAACGAAAAAGCGACCGGGAGCGGAAAGCAAGCAGGGAAGGAAACGGGATCGAGAGAGAAAAACAATGGAAAAACTTCTAAAAACCCCTGGCAATGCCGGGAATCCCGTTAATATTATATATAACAAAGCGATCAGATAAGAACGATGCAAACAAACAACGTGGGAGGCAGAGCATGTCAAAACACACACTCAGTCCCCTTTTTCCTGCCCTCTTCTCAACAGGAAGCCATCTAGTGACAAGACTGACGATAACGATGGTGTTGAGGATTAGTTGCTATGGACACGGAGCGGAGTCAATCGAGGTAAGATTAGAGGAGGACGAGGAAGAAAGGCGTAATTTTATGTAATTTGGCGCTTCGTTTTTTCCTCGCCATGTTCAACATTCCAGGACGTTCGCGCTCTTTTTTTCCATACGTTCGCTCGTCTGCACGCTCTCGAATAGCAGAACAGTGTGAGAAAGATTTTTATTGAGCCTCTCAACGTCTGCGAACGAGAAAGAACGTTAGTTTGTGTCTTCAGTCGAGAAACAAGAATATCGACGCAAGACGGATGCATTAAAAAAGTTGAAGTGATGCGTATGGAAATGTTGTGTTCCTCCTCCGTGCGACTCTCTTCCTCGAATTATTCTATTGCAGCGTAAATAGATGCAACCTTGCCAACATCATTGCGTCATCCTGCTTCTTCCTGCTACAGCGATTCAGAAACGACGCACACGTCGATGGTCGCCTTTTATTGTGCGTCGTAAAAATTTTCTCAATTTAGTTAAGGCCAGCAGACATTCATGAATATGCATGCATGTTTTTCAAAAGCAAGAAAGAAGAATACATTCGTGGTGGAAACATCTTGCAAATGAGATATAATTCATCTCACCGCATCATCAATGCAAAAAACGTCGAACAACAAGGAACCGACGTGAGTGTCAAAAACAAAATTTATTTGACTTAATCCTTTTTATTTTGCCATAACAACTGCGTTGTGCATGTTAGCTGGCATCTGGAAAGAACCGCGATGTTGTCTGTCTGTGCAAGAGTGTACTGTGAAGGTTTTAATTGCACGGATGAAGAAAAATTTTACCTGAGTAGTCTCACCTGATATACAGGTGTTCAATCTGCCATTTTTTTAAATTTAGGTCTATCCACCCGTCCATCCATCTGTCCGTCCGCCCACCCATCCACCCGTTTTTCCGTCCCCGTCCATCCATCCGTCCATCCGTCCATCCATCCGTCCATCCGTCCATCCACCCATCCGTCCATCCATCCATCCATCCATCCATCCATCCATCCATCCATCCATCCATCCATCCATCCATCCATCCATCCATCCATCCATCCATCCATCCATCCATCCATCCATCCATCCATCCATCCGTCCGTCCGTCCGTCCGTCCGTCCGTCCGTCCGTCCGTCCGTCCGTCCGTCCGTCCGTCCATCCATCCATCCATCCGTCCGTCCGTCCGTCCGTCCGTCCGTCCGTCCATCCATCCATCCATCCATCCAACCACGTACACTAGCAATAAATCGTCATATTGGTAGTTTTTTTATGATCTAAGAAAATGTTTTGTGCTTGGCACCATCGCAACATGGCTTTTTTCTCTTAATATAAAACAATTATTTGCATTCATTCATGGAATTCTTTCATAATTTATTCTGTTTACTTTTACAATTTTTTTATTCAACTAAAAATTTTTGCTTTTCGATTTTCTTTAACGAATACTTTTTCCGCTTCCTCATTATTTGCTTCGGCAACATTTGGCACCAGTACTGCTGGCCATTAAACGTCACGTGACTAAAACATTAAAGATTATTGGTCAGACAATTTCATTATGAATAAGAATATAATCAGTCTCATTGTGATATATGTCTATTTTGTTTTCAGGACTCAACTTGATCTTGTAAGCGTTAAGAATCCTTTTTGAGAAGAAAGACTGATTGCTGAATTATTAAATTGAAATCTTTTAATTTGTTATTTTTTCAATTGGGAATTTTACAACTTTTAAAAAGTAAACTCTCAAATTGTAAACATTTTTAAATGCAAACTTTTTTAAATGTAAACATTTTTAAATGCAAACTTTTTTAAATGTAAACATTTTTAAATGCAAACATTTTTAAATGTAAACTTTAAAATCTAAACTATTGAATGTAGATTTTTGAATTAATAAATTTTTAGACATATGAAAAATTAAAAAATTCTTTTTTTTTAATTTTTTCTTTTATTTTCATGAAAATTTTATAAAATTGATTTGAGTTTCTAGAGAATTATGGACAGAAAAGAACTACGCTTCTTGCAGAGAAACGTTGATAAACTATCAACTTCCAGATTAATGGGATATTTGATACTGGCAAGTGCTGGAACAGAAGTGGAAAGGAGTTTGTGCTACGACGATAGATGATAGATATCCAGTAATTTGTGCTGCTCAAATTCGCGGATACGAAATCCCGATGCCGAGCAAGTTGCCATAAATTTCAGTAAGTAGCAGTCGGGTTGCACAAAATCCTCGTCGTTATGTATTGTGAGGATGCAACAGATATGTGCGCATGTTGCGCTTGGAAGAGAATATTCCTCCACCAAACAAGATCTTCCTTCTTCCAACTCCAGCATCGTTCCGAATTAATTACTACATACATTTCCACTCGTTCTGAGATGTTTCTGTCCGGGGCCGAAGACTCGAAGAAGCTAGCTAGAAGATGTACGTGGAGAAACGGAGTTATGAAGAGAAAGAGAGAAAAAGAAAGAAAGAAAGAAAAAAGAATGAAAGAAAGTGAAAGAGAAAGAGAAATAGAGAGAGTGAAAGAAAGAAAGAGAGAGAGAGAGAGAGGGTGTTAGAAAGGAAAAGGAGAAAGATACGTGGAATGTATGACATGCATCCCCCAGTTGTAGAGTAACATAAAAATCTCTCATCTTGCCTTTAACGATCAGAACGATCAAGTGACAATCTTTTGGAATTTTCCCTGCAGCACCCACCAACTGTGAGTTTTTTTACTCAATTTATTTAAATCTTAATTTAAACAAAACAAGTAATTTGTATTTAATTAAGTTAAATCGGCAGTTCTATTGGTTGGGAGTTTTTCGTTATTTATTGCTCGTGTTTCTAGTGAAAGTTGCGCTAAAAGAAAATTCCGGTTCTGAGAAATTGAATGTTTAATTAAATCTTGAAAGAAATTTTTCATTTATTTTTATTTTATTATTATTTAAAATAGATAAAATTATTTGTATAATTTAAGACTTCTAAGCTCTGTAAGATAAATAAGGATTTTTTTGTTAAAACAACGGTTGTTTGGTTATTCTTAAGTAAGTATTTGAAGCAGTGAAATTGAGTTAGAGTTGTTTATGTTGAGATTTTATGCGTTTCACAGTTGTGGATGATGAAGAAGGAAGAGCGATAAGGCAATTGTGATGTAAATAGAAACATTAAACATATTCTTAAATGGATATATTAAACATATTTTTAAATAGATATATTAAACATATTCTTAAATAGAAATATTAAACATATTCTTAATTGTACTTGATGATGGAACATCTTTCCAAGAAACTTTCACGTCATCTTTTTACACACACCTACTTCCATTTGTTTTTGTTTTTCTTGAAGAGCACGTAAATAACTTAATAAGTAAATAAATAAAATTAAAATACCTACTCGCGATTTTGCGTTTTCTCCACACACGATGCAACAATTCAACATCTTTCGCACGTCTCATGTTCCACACTTTCTTTCCACATCAGTGTGTTTCTCACACACACAAACTTCATCAACATGGCTTTCCTCATTTACATCAACCTCTCATACATATTCATACCCTCTTTATAAATTATCATTTCTCTTATGCTTGCTTCAACAGAGTATATATATATATATATATATATATATATATATATATATATATATATATATATATATATATATATATATATATATATATATATATATATATATATATATTATAATATTCGTCAATCTATTTTTTATATATACAAATGTGATGCATTATCGACTCGTATATAAAAATAAATAATTAAGAGGTAAAATAAAAATGCGTCCCCGTGTGTATGAGTCGCATGGACCATGAAGAATTCATGTGAGTGCGGAGTGTTAATTCACAGAGTTGCACTTGCATTTCGATAGCGAAGTAGAGGAATTTAAATCAGTCCAACCTGGCAAGTACTTCTAGAAAGTCGATCATTTTTCAGGTGGAGAAAAAGTAAGGAAAGAAAAATTATGAAAAATATTTGGCGATGCTTTTAATATCCGAGGTTTTTGATTGGTGGAATTAAGCGGGTTTCTTTGACGCCAGAAAATTCAGAGGCTGTCCAGACAGAAAATGTTGACATTCAATTTTACTGGCACGAATTGATCTTCAACATGTTGATCTACTTAGAATTTCAACATGTGCTCAATAGACTTTTGTTGTTTGAGTAAATCGAACAGTTGCCGTTTGGAACTGTTTGATCAACAGTTGTTCTCTTAATAAAAAAAAAGTTTGTAACTGTTGAGGTTGAGAAACAGTTGTTGAAATTAATAGTGCGAACAAATGAGAAATTCTGTTACTTGGTACGACAACGATGATGCTGTGTTGGTTATACTTACGATGATGATGATGAAGAAGAAAATGGTAATGATGATGATGATGAGTATGATGATGATGACGATAACGATGATGACGATAACGATGATGATGATAGTGATGATTATTGTGATGGTGGCGATGATGATGATGATGATGGTACCGATGAGAGCGGTGTGTGCATTGGAAATCGTCTCAACGTTAAGGAGCTGCGGTAGAGATGTTTGAAGTGATGGTGTAGGGACCGTATTCGATGCGACACGCAGAAAAAGATAGTGATGAAGTGATGACGATGACGGTGCAACGCGAAGAATAATGATGACGATGATGACGACGATGATGATGATGATGATGACGATGATGATGATGATGACGATTGGGTTGGTGGTGGAAGTGAGGTAATTGATGGCAGAATTGATGTCGTGCGAGGACCAAAACCCGGTCAGAGTAATGTGGAAGAAATTTGCGTATGAAAATGAGAGGAATAAATACTGTATGTAGGAATAAATAGTGTATGTAGGGTTGAGTTTAATCTTCCGTGTAATCTTTCCATGAATTAGAAGAATGAAGGAAAGAAATTAAAAATGACTTTTGCTGTGATGATTTCGATCATGTTAGTATTTGATAGAGAATGTGCTGTTCTATGTTCTATGTTCTGAAGTTGTGGGTGTCGTTGTGATGTGTGTTTCATGATGGCAATGATCGTCTTTATGGTGTTGGTGATATTACGCTGAGCTTGAAGAATTTTCTATTCGTACAATTTAATCACGTTTTCCTCACTCGTACAAGAAAGCCAAGTTTTATGTGCCGGATCGTCGAATACAATTGATACTCCATTTAAAAATGAAATATAAGGGGAATAAAAGAATATAAACGACACTATTTTTACGATATATTTGCTTCTGTTCTTCTCTTTCTCACCGTCATCAATTCAATTTAAGCCAAACTTCAACGAACTTTGCAATTGTGGAAACAAAAAAAGCGAGCTATATGCACGTGTGCCTGTGTGAGTTTGCGTCGGTTTGTCTGGGTGTATGTTTATGTGTTTGTTTGTATGCGTGTGTTTGCATAGGTATGCGCTTGTGCATGTGTGTATGTATGTATGTATGTATGTATGTATGTATGTATGTATGCACGTATGTACGTATGTATGTATGTATGTATGTATGTATGTATGTATGTATGTATGTATGTATGTATGTATGTATGTATGTATGTATGTATGTATGTATGTATGTATGTATCTATGTATGTATGTATGTATGTATGTATGTGTGAGTTTGCGTCGGTTTGTCTGGGTGTATGTTTATGTGTTTGTTTGTATGCGTGTGTTTGCATAGGTATGCGCTTGTGCATGTGTGTATGTATGTATGTATGTATGTATGTATGTATGTATGCACGTATGTACGTATGTATGTATGTATGTATGTATGTATGTATGTATGTATGTATGTATGTATGTATGTATGTATGTATGTATCTATGTATGTATGTATGTATGTATGTATGTGCGTGCGTTTCGAGCAATTTCACGCCCGTTCATACTCAAATGGCAATGACTTCCTATGCTTTGCCTAATTGGATAATTTAATTCTAATTACTTCATTAATCATCTTTCACTGACGTTCACTGTTCACTCTCTGCAGCAGCAATTCTTCAATTCTTCTCTCACTTCTTATTTCATTTATTATCACATTTCCAAAACCAGTTGATTACATTAACTATGGTAATGGTTGTGGTAGAAGTAGTATCAGAGCTATAGCAGAAGCAGAAATAGTGGTAGTTATAGTGGCGATGACTGTCATATTAGCATGGTTAAAGGGTACTGATAATGATGTTCCAAAAATCTATATAAATAAAAAAGTGTTCGTTTGTTTGAGTACAATGATCTCCGAAACTACTGGACCAATTTCTTTGAAATTTTGACACAACACAGACATCATTAAAAGAAATGTAGTTATATATTTAAGCAAAAAACTGGTTTCAATTTTTATGACCAAAAATCTTTCCAGGCCAATAGGTTATTGGGTAACAAAATTCAAATTTAGTTTCTTAACAAAGTTTGAATGTTTCAAGCAACTTTTAGCAAATCTGTTTTACGTTTTATGGGCAAAAGAAGTTAGGAGGGATAGGAAGAAATAAAAAGAGCAGGATTGGGAAAACGAGTGGGAACCGGAAAGCGAGCGGGAACGGGAGAACAACCAGGATCGGGAAAGAAAGAGGAAGCGGGAGAGCGAGAAAGAGCAGGAGAGGAAACGGGAGCGAAAGAGGGAAAAATTATAGAAAAACCTCTAAAAGCCCAGGGCGGAATTAAATATTAGAAACATGCGCTTTTTTAATCAAAGCCACAGCAACGCGTGGCTGGGCACAGTTAGTTATTAATGTAAATATGTGGATTGTAATGTTGATAACGATCATGATGATGATATTAATGGTGATGATAGTAATGATACTGACGGTGTTATTAATAGTATTAATAGCGACGACGACGACGATGATGATGATTGTAACAACATTGATAATGATAATAATGATTTATAGTATACTAATGTCATCCATTCTAACAGTACGATTTCATTCTAATAATTCAGATTGGAGAGAAACAAATTTTACTGCATTAAATTATATTAATAAACTGGTTTTACTTGTTATAAAAACACAGAAAGTTTGATATAGAAATACCTTTTTTAAATAGCCATTATACTCGTATATGCTGTATTCCATTCATACCATTGCTTGCATGGAAAATATTTGGGGGTTTTCATATATGGCTAAAAAATTTATTGTAGAAGTTGCTTATCAGAGAACAAATTGTATGATTCAACCCTTTTGTATTTGTAGAGATATTTCACACCAACAGTGGACTCGAGTTTTGAAAAACCAATAATTTTGACATTTTTATTCAAAAAATGAATTATTTGTGAACTATTACACAATTTTTCTGGAAATTTTTGAAAATATATAAATATTTGAATTTAAAATGAAATCATATTGCTTTCCAAACTCAAACTTGATTTAACTGTATTGACAAATTTTGTTGTTTAATATGGTTCATGTATAATTAAAGGTGAAAAAAATTTCCAAGCACTCCAAAAAATCTTTTTCCAAAACCCCCTCATCAAATGTTTTTTCCACAACCCCCTCACCAGATTTTTTCCATGCCCCCTCGAAAAAATTCTTAGGTGCGCCACTGTATATATCCATGTATGTATGTACGTACAGGGGCAGGCCTTTACTCCATTTTCATTCCGTCCCTTCTTCTTCTTTCTTTTCTTTCTTTATCTACCCTTTCTTTCCTTCCACGTCTCTCTTGCTTCTTCTCTCTTTCTCATTTTTCCCTTTTCCCTCCCCTTCACAAACATGTGCTGAATCTGTGGCACTCAGTCAGTCCAATAGAAGCCTTTGAAAATAATTGCTTGAAATGGGGTGTATAAAGTGCAATTTTCAGTTAAATTTATTTTATTTCACATCAAGATAAAAATTCCAATATGCTTAAGAAAACAAATATCTTAGTGTGGAAGGTATATATATATATATATATATATATATATATATATATATATATATATATATATATATATATATATATAAAACTGGCCATCTGCCAAAACCGTTGGTGACTTCGTATGAATATTGTCAACAAATCGCCCTTTAACATAAACTTTTATTTGTAATTGCTGGTTATGGCTCAATAACTTTATTTTATATTTCTTTCTATTTATTAACTCATTGTTTACTTTTCTACTTGGAAAAAACTTGTAGTCTTGCTGGAATTTTTCTAGATGCTTCTATCTTATTTTTAAAAGTGTTGTATGTATACTATATGTATGTGTGTATGTATACTATATGTATAAGTGTATGTAATGTATGCTATATGCATGTGTGTATGTCTATATGTATGTGTGTATGTATACTATATGTATGTGTGTATGTATGTATACTATATGTATGTGGTGTGTATGTACGACCTGTAGGCATGCATGTATGTACGTTTGTTTTATGAATTCCAAATCTCGGACTTTTTTGAATCCCGGGATTAAAATTTGTTTTTCCAGGGAACCCGGGATTTTGAGATTTAGATTTGGTGTTTAGATCTACATATTGACATATACACAATTTAACCTAGACACTTTGTAATCATTTATCTTATAGTAACAAGATTTTAATAAATAAAATTTTGAATGGGTTTACATCTGAGCCGTTATCTAATCTTTATACAAAACAAGCCTCCAGCAAAAACAAATTTTTCTGAAAAAATTCTTTACAAAAACTCCCTTGGTTACAGTGCCACGCATATTTCTTTTAAATTTTATAAGTTTTCTTCTAAAAATGAAAATCTGAAAAGATCATTAATTTGTCAATGAAACTGTTAAATCTAAAAATCTTTCTTACATTGCAACCAAAAAATTTCATCTGGTTTTGACGTTAAGGACAAAACACTACAGGGGCGGATACACGATAAGCAAAAGGAGGGGTCCAAACGAGGTGGGTAGGATAATGTTTTTCGTTATTGTGTTGCATTGCATTGGTTTTCAAATAAACGTTTGCTCAACATTTATTATTCAAAAACTGATTTTCTGTACGTTTTTGGCAGAATAATATAGTTAATTGAGTTTATTGACTTCTTTGGAGTCAAGTTTTTTTTGTACAACGCATGGTATAAAATCATAGAGGCATGATCGGATTCACTGCAAAAAACGTATCTGTGTAAATCCACAAACTTTAGCAGATGAGTAATACTTTCAAACATAATTGATAATTATATCTAATATGATACTACTATATAATTTATTATATTTTACAGCAAAATATCAGTAAAGTTAAGATCTGTATTTATTCATTCTGTACAATTTAAATAACAGTTTCATAAACATGTAAAACAGCATAACTTTGTTTAGCACCTAAATTTACTCAATCAATATAGACAGATAAAACAAATTAAAATTACAGGATAAACGGTCGTTATGACAATTGTTACATACATAATAAATACATACATACATGCATACATGCATACATACATACATACATACATACATACATACATACATACATACATACATACATACATACATACATACATACATACATGCTAATAATAAAACTTCACTCACACAGTACTGCTGACGTAGCGGACAAAAATCAACTCATCTTTCCTAGCGACATCATCATCGTCACCGATGTCACCACCCTCCACCGGGCACAAACATCACGACCGCCTTCAACCCCGATTCACACGATGCCCCGGTCGGGGAAGCAGTGCGGCATAAATGATTGAGATGGATGTCTGTGAGTGGGAGTGCACGTACGTTGCCAAGCTGGTAAGTACAGAAAACAAATGCTTTTCTAGAGGAAAATGTTGTTTGTACGTTATGATCGATGGCCGTACCGAGGCTGAGTATTGTCCAAGTAAGTTTTATGATTTATAAGATCAACATTTAACCTGTACTGCTTTCGTTGGAACTTGTGAAGTAAAAGCGATCACGTCGTCAGCTGTGTCTGTTCCGTACGCTGTGACATATCTGTTAGCTGGGATATACGTTGTGACGTGCCTGTAGGCTGTGACGTATCAGTACACTGTGACGTATCAGTACACTATGACGTGTCTGAATGCTCTAATGAGTCTAACGTGTCTCTATCCTATGACGTGTCTATATGCTTTGACGTGTCTAGTGTCTATACGCTGTGATATTGTTCTGTTGTGTTGTTAAGATTAGAGAAGGCAGGACTGTTTGTTAAAATGATGATGAGCGAATATGATTATAATAGCGTAATGTCAGTCAACTGACTTCTGGACCACCGAAAGAGATGTCATGTAATTCATTTTTCTTGGAGCAGCACCTTAATGCTCTCCACATCGATCTTCTTTCTTCTACAATTCCCTCCACTCCTCCTTTCCTTTCATCCATCCTCCCTCCCTCCCTCCCTCTCTTCCTCCCTCCCTCCCTCCGCGTTTTTTTATCTTATCTTCCCTTTTAAATCTTGAATTTTCTTTCCAATTCTCCCTGCAGACGTGGCTTTTGTTGTTGTGAATTCTCGAATCGTTCGTCGACAAGAACCAGCTGACGCACGGCATGCCGCTAAACTTCTTCAGGTTTCAGCAAAACATTACAAATATCTTCTTCTTTTCTTCTTCTTCTGCTTCATCTCTTTTTTCGTTTTCTTTCCTCTTCAACAAATGGCCTTTTGTTCGGGAGAGTGTATATACAAGCACTGACCCATATCTATTGATTGAACAATAAAATGAGACGAGAGCAATCTAATAATCCGACGTCTCTTGAACCTTCGAGATTGTTTTGCCGGGCAGAGAAAATTTTTTCGAGTATTTATATGTACTTGCCAGCCTGCCGGTCCCACAACTCGCCCAGAGTTTGTCCGGCCGTCTGTCCTGTCGCGTCCGCCTGTACGTCCGACGACACATCTTGTGCCGGGAGCGACGGCGTGTGCCCGGGGACTTGAAATTGGAGTTTTTTTTTATAATGCTGCAGAGGTCACGAGACCTTGCTCTTTGTGCAAAACTTCATTTTAATGTCTGACCATCGAAGCGGTTCGTCAGATTGTCGAACAGAAGAAAAAAACTTTGCGTTAGAATGAAGAAAATGTTTTTCGAAGCCAAACGAGTCGAAATTGCATATGGAAGCATCCGAGTGAATCCTTACAAGGAGCAAGAGAAAAAACAGTATTTGGTCCGCCATGTTTCCACGTCTTCGCATAATAGCCTCACCCGTTTAATGCGTTTTCGAGCAAATGAGGTTTTCAATCAATGCTTATCAGACAAGAGATCCAAATTTAATCAAATAGTGATGAGACACTAACGACATCTACCGTGTAACCTCGTTAAAATCGCGTCCATCAATTCTCCATTCGGTTTTCTCAGCGTTTTTTCTTCCAAATTGCACCGGGTAATCATTTTGACGACGTTTCTCACGCTGATCGATTGATGACATCATCTTTTTACATTTCTGCGTGCCCTCTCCCTCTCTTTCTTTTCTCTCCGGTCAAAAACACGCCGAGACCTTGCGACTTCGCCCCACTCAAGAGATCGATGGTGAAGCAGGAATTTGCATCATCGCTCGACCGGGTGTGCTGTTGCGTCATAAAAATGTGTCTAATTTGTTTTTCCTCCCTCAATAGACATTCAATTATTTTTTATTGAACGCCCTTCTTTCCATGAGCGTTCCTTCATCGCCGGCGTTATTCTCCAGCTATGCCAGAGCGGGCTAATAACGGCAATTTCAACGGTGCGTGTGGCAGCATCAATTAAGACATGACATGACGAAGACTTTTGGGGACCCGAATGGCTTTTAAAAACTGACGAACCATATGCAAGCATTTCACTTGCACTGTCAAGTATTTCTTATGGTTTTTATTTCAATTAAGAAAAATAAAATCATAAATTTTATTCTCGATAAGAATTTTGTACAAGTTTAAAATCTCTGTTTTTTAAATAAATAAAAATCCACTTCATTTTAAAGTTGGCAAGAAAATGTTGGAGGCTTTTGTTGGCAAACATTTTCGTTTAAAAAGAAAAAAGTTTTTCAATACATAACAAAGGATTCGAAAGTTAAATTGCATATTTCGTTTAGAAAATTTTAAATAAAATAAATTGCTTTGATTGTCTGATTCATAATTTGCTCTTCATTAAATTATTAGTTACAGTTCGTTATGGAGATAAATTTCATATATTAAAAAGCTTTCCTTTAATTTTGTGGGTTTTCAATTATTAAATACGCTTTTCTCTCTGAAAATCTGCTTTTATTTTATAATCTGCGACCGCATAAAATGTTGAACAATAAAGATATATTTCAGCAGCTCTATATCTGGAATTTGTCACAACGGGAAACCATGGACTTTTCGTCTCTTATACTTCCTGCCTTCGTGCAAAGCAATCTGGCAATAAATTGGTCTTGATGGTAGTTTTAGTTCCATTGTTGAATTTCTCATGTGCATGCCTCCACGTATTCGTCGATACAGCACTTTCTTCTTATTCCGTCTTAAATTCAATTCCGCATCGACATTTTGTTTCAATTCTCATGTACGACATTTTTAAGAAAATATTTCAAAATGGTTCATGAAACACATTGTTGTTGTTTCTGCGTATCCCGAGATATTCGTTTGATATCTTGGGATAACTTTGTATAGATTAAGACATTATACTCCAAGATATCCATGAAACGTAAAATATCAAACACCAGTGTTTCCACGCATAATCTCGATTTATGTGTTGAAACATTGGTGCCTGTGTCGGGATATATGTGTGGGGACACTGGTGTTTGATATCTCGGGATATGCTTGGGTGCACATCTGCGAGAAATCTCAATTCCAATCAGTTGATGTCACACTAGAAAGTTAATGGTGCATGGCTTTCAGTTGAGATAAAATTTAACAGCTGAGGAAGAAAAAGAAAGAGTTTTATTATCATTTCGATTCGATTTTTACATCAAAAATTAGAAATCCAACGATTAAACAGCCAGTTCTAATGCCCTCAGGCTTAGTATACTCATTCTAGATTTGTGCGTTTTCTATTGTAGAGCAGATTGGTGGCTCCAATGAAGAAGTGGTAGGTGGCTCTGATGTAGACTAGGTCGGTATAAAACGTTCTGCAGAGATTTGTCTGAGTAATGTGGCGTGGTAACACTCGTGCGAGACTTGTATTAATGCATTAATTGCGTGATTGTCGACGTTGTGCCACTGGCGATAGAAATTAATTTAGAGCGTACCTGTTATGCACTTTAGAAAATTTCAATTCATGGCGAACGGGTTGGAAGTGATTTTCATAATCAACGTTCGTTCCATTAACGTTGAAGAAACATAAAATGGTTGTGGGTTTTTTTTTTATTGAGACTGGTTTCATTTGGTCGGTGTATGGAATGGATCAATGCTCAGGTGCATGTTGGGTACTGGTATGTATTTCTATATTTGTTTAAATCGATTGAAGAACGTTACCACAATAGCGTGATTTATATCGCCTGTGTAGAAGACTTTCGTGCCTCAACAACTACATCAGAATTAATACTTGATTGGATAATTCGGCTTCAAAAACTGTTCCAATTTTTTTCTTTCAATTAACATCTTTTAATGTGCTTTTAAAAGTGCTTGAAAATTAATAAACTGAAATGAATTAAACAGCCCTAATTGCTTCATATTCGTATATTTTTTTTTCAAATTAACTAATTCCATTGAGCTTTATTGTTTGATTGTATCTGTCTGAGACAATTTAGACGGGATGTATGTGTGAGTGTTCTGTGGTGTGTTTATGTGTGTGGTATGTACTGACTCTGCTGCAGATATAACTGCTACAGTGTTCTCTCTTAATCCCGATCTTCCTTGTTGTTTATTTCATACTTTTTTTTTATAAGATTTTCTACTTTTCTCTAAAGTTGTAAGCTTGCATTTTTGTAGTAATTTTTTTGTGCACCAATTGACTTTGTCTGCTTATCATAATTACTGTTTTTGCGCTTTTTCTAGGTTTGTGTGTGGTTTGCTTAACGTCGGTATCTGTCAATAAGACAATTTAGACGGTATGTAGTATGTATGTTTGAGTGTTTGGTGACGTGTTTATGTTGGCTTTGAGGCAGGGAGGCCACCGAAAGCACAAGGCTTTCGTGGGCACATGGCTCGACTCACTCCAGCCCGCCAACTAATGAAGTGCAATAAGTTGGACAAGGACCGGCAAATCGACTTCACATGCAGCTAGCAATTTAACCAGCTTCGGATGATCCTCATAGGCTATGGTATCGCTCCGCCACCTTTTTCTAGGTTGTCAATGTCTTTATTTAAAGCGGGTTTCCCTTCGTGGATACAGTGGTGGTTTCATGCGCTTTTACAAACGTTTTATTGTGCGTTGTTATTATTCTTATTTTTTTTTATTATCAAAGCTTTTTGACGTTATAAAAGGTTGACATTTGAGACAGCCTGAATGTCAAGGTTATTTGTAGATCCGACAAAAAAACACTGATTTTTGAGACGCTCGTTATAATTATCCAGTTTGTGTACTTTAGTCATACCTTCATTTCTTTGTTGTTTCTGCTAATTAGGTATTCACTGACACAGTGTATAACATAAGTTATTGTAAAGTAAATTTTTTGTGCGAGAAAGCGTTTTTTTCTTGATAAAATATCGTCAGGCTTATTCAATGTGTTAAGGAAAGCTTGGTAAGAATCGATTTTTTTTAAAAAGTGTGTAGACTGTATTGTAGGGCCAGGTTAAGAAAAGGCACCAGGGACGTCAGTTCAGTAAAACCTTGAGGGGGCAGCTTATTCTAATGGTCCAACAATTGTTCTCAACAATTTTCGAAACCCTCTTTATTTTTCCTCCTAAAAAGCTGATGACCGGGAGAGTGGGTAGTCGCAGGTACTTTTCCTAAATATTTTCGATTTTCTTTTTAAAACTTCAAGGTGTTTACTAAAAAATCACAAGAAGCCCACTTCACCATCATAGGGACCCAACTCACCATCATAGGGACCCAACTCACCATAGAAGGGGTCCGCTCAAACCTCCAAAGGGTCCACTTAACACTTCTGGGGGTATTGTGAGGTGTCCACTTCTACCTTTTGGAAGCCCAAAGTCAGGGGGAACACGTTCATCAAGCTTCATATAGAAACGTTTGATGTAGAGAGATGAGTTGGCTGATTGCAGGCCAGAGCAGGAATCATTCTCCGCTCCAGTCTGGATGCCAGCATTGATGCATAACGGATATTAACATGATTGTATACGTACACATACATATACATACATACATACATACATACATACATACATACATACATACAAATTAATAAATAAATAAATAGTCCTTTACACCAGGTGTTTTATTATTGAATTATCAGTGAGAAAAGATGTTTTGCAAAATTTGATAATTGATACGTTTTGGCATTCCTCTGCATATTAAATCAATGAAATTTTTTCACTTTCTTCAGTTTTAGAGTTGAGAATTGATAAAGCAATTTCTTCAAATTTTGATCGATTTAAGTTGTGGGAATATTTTATAATTTTGTTTAAATTGCACAGAAATTCAGCTGGGAAAACTTTAGAAAAAAAAATAAATTCGGTGAAATTGCGGCAGGACGTTGTTAGTTTGTTGGTCCTGATTAGAAGTGCGTGATGACGAGGAAAGCTTATCAGTCAAAAAGCAGAAAGGTCGTCGTGTATATTTTCATTCTATCTGATGCTTTGCTATGTCTCATTCCATCTGATGCTTTGCTATGTCTCATTCAATTTTGCTTCAGTCTTTCTCAACCTGCTATCTGTCTAATTTTCTATCATTTTTTGTTGTTGATTTCATAAGAGTTATTTTTATATTTATTTCTAATAAATATAATATGAATATAATTGTAAATAATTTATCGTGAAACATTCGAGTCAAAGGATCTGAAATTTTGACTCAAACCTTCGATACGAAATGAGGTGAGCAAAGCTTCAGGTATGTTGGCTCATTGATATCTTCAACTATCTCTTAACAGACTCTTCTTACTTATACGACGCACGACGCCATCTAACAGAAATTTCAACTCATTAATAAACTTGCCTTAGGTTTTAAAAAAGAGTATTAGAAATTTTTTAGTTTTTGTATCGATGTCTCCTGTGCTCGACAATGCGGTCGTATTTTTTGGCGCCGAAACACCTGGGCGCTATAAAAGTGTACTGTAATGAGGATGGGTTGAGACATTTTAAAAGCTTCTGCTTCTCCAGTAATTGTTGCATCTCTCACTTGACTCCTGTCACGTTTTCATAACTTTTTTTCTTGCAGATTGTATTATGTCGAGCCATAACCCAATTAAAGAGTTTGTATATACTGCGAAATTCATTATAAACATTTTAATTTTTTATCCATTGATAGTTATTGTGTTGGTTAAATAACATAAATCATAAATCAACTTTTTGGTTGCATAATTAAACTTTTATTATTGTATTGGTTAAATATTCAATTTATAAATCAAATTTTTGGTTGCATAATTAAATTTTTAAGTTTTTGAACACCAGGGAAGAATATTTGTTTTCAATAATGCGAAGAAAACGAATGCGGGTGTGTTATTTTACCAGAATGTTGAGATTTCGTGTGAAAATATTCTATTATAAAAAATTTAAATGAAAGCAAAATCGTGGTTTTATAATAAATAGAAATTTATTGTTTAAATAAAACTAAAACTATGAGCTTGTTGAATAATAAATACGGTATGTAAAATAAACCAAAAAAAACGTAAAATTTAATGCAATCATGCAATCCTGTTCGCAACGTAGGTTGGATCGACAATGCATGACACATAAATTCCAGACGTAACCGACCTATCTTTTCGGATTTTGTTGGAATAAAATTTTCCCAATCAAGCAAAGAATTTAAATTTAAATGGCTCATTCACGGGAAGAGAATTCTTTCAAAATTTCTCATCCACTAAATAATAATTCGCTTGGCGCGAATAAATCAAACGATTGTGCAATGGAAACATTGACAGAGAAGGATAAGGAATAATAAGAAAATATTCTCTCCGTGTTCCTCTTCGAAGAGAGTTTGTTATAAAGAGTTGCATTGTACAGGTTTATTGTGATAGAAGGATGGGCTGAAAGATGGAACGCGTCTCCCCTTCCTTTCCTCTTCTTTCTTCCCCCTCCATCCACCTCGCTTTTACCCTGCTATCTTTCAAAATATCTCCCCTCTCATACTTCATTACCGCTGTCGAACGAAACTTGTTGCACTGAGCAGGTTTAAATATTTTCATCTTTTTTTATATCATATTTAATTAATATGAAAAACGTCATCTTTTAAATTTTAACTTTTTCAACATTTTCTCTCTTGTACCATGTTAGCACTAGACATGTCAGGCAGCCCCGCAACTACGGGGGGCGAGGGGGGGGAAGCCCCCCTAGAAAATATTTCGCCCCCTCTGGAAAATTTTAAGATATGTACTTTTTTGAAATTTATAAACCTGTTAACCGTTACACAAGTAAATAGCTGGATAAACCAGCGTATTTTGCTCCCCCCCCAATTCTAAGATATGTACCTACTTTTTTGAACTTTATAAACCTGTTAACCGTTATACAAGTTCATAACTGGATAAGGCAGTGGATTTCGCCCCCCTCCTGAAAAATTCTAAGACGTAATGTTTTGAACTTTATAAGCCTGTAAACCGTTATAAAAGTTCATAACTGGATAAGGCAGCGGATTTTGCCCCTCCCCCCAAATTCTAAGATATGTACCTATTTCTTCGAACCTGTATACAAGTTTATAGCTCGATAAGGCAGCGGATTTTGCCCCCCCCCACCCCATGAAAAATTCTAAGACATGTACTTTTTTGAACTTTATAAACCTGTTGTGTAATTTTTAGCTAGATAAGGCAGCGTATTTCGCCCTCCCAATTTCTGAAAAATTCTAAGTTATGTACCTTTTTGAACTTTATAAGCCTGTAAACCGTTATACTGGTACATAGCTGGCTAAAGCAGCGTATTCAGGAATAGTCACAAAATTGGGAATGTTGGGTATCTATCAACACACCTGCAATATAGTGTATTTTGTATCCAATACGGTTGACTTATTAACGCATCACTGCAAACATCTCAGCAAAACCTTGGGATGCAACTTTTTCTCAGGACCCACCTATATTTAGAAAAATATCTAAAATTTTTAAAGCCTTTCTTTAATTTTTCCTAAAAAAAAACTGACTGTTAGTCGGAGCGGCTTTTTCAAAAATTTTCTAAGCCACTTTTTTATTTTTTCTCTAAAAACTGATAGCTGATGACCGGGAGAGGGGGCTATCCGGAAGTAGTTTATTCATGCATGTTAAACCACTTCAGGGGGCCCACTAGTGGGCCTATCCAACCTCAAAAACCTAAATTATCAGAATAGAAGCTTGAAGTGTACCTATATAAAACTACAGATTGTGTTTAAATTAAAAAACAAAACAGAAAATTAATTCTGTAATGCAAAGATTTACAATAAATATTGATTATTTTTATTTATTGCACTTTTTGTAGTTTTAGTTTTATAAACTACTTCAGCCAATCCAAAAAAATAATAAACAATATGGGTGTTGCTGATGCACCTTGGTTTCACATATAATATTTACATTGTTTTTTCAACTCCCGATATAATAATAATTTTAGTGTTTTTTAGCCATTTTCATTTTGCCCCCCTTTAGCGATAGCTCGCCCCCCCCCCCCCAGAGCACGACGTCTAGTTGCGGGGCTGATGTCAGGGGTTTGAATTTTTAGCTTCTCTGCATTTGGGTTCTTTAGTTTTGAATTTTGGAATTTGGGTTGGTGTTTAAGATTTTCAAAATTGCGGCTTCAGATTCGGGTCGGGTTCAGGTCGGGTTTTGGTAGTACCAAAATACAAATTACTTTTCTTTGGAAATGCTCCTGGGAGTGATTCTTGCGCTTAGATTCAATTATGAGCACTTAGTGGTGTTACGATAATGTTTATATATCATGATTGTGCAAATTGACTTGGCTTAGTGGGGCTAGTGTTTGTGAAATTCTCTGATAGTGTTGTTCATAAAAACTATTCTTCACATTGTATTGCATTGTATTAGCATTACATATTTAAGCATCTATAAGCGTCTGTTTGAAGGTTTAAATAATAGATAAAGCTAGATTCAAAAGTTTTTTTTTTCAATAATGAGCTCCAGTCATTAACTTTTTTTTTTAATTTTAAGAAAAGGCGTTGAAGATTAAAATCAAACAGCACATCTCTGTATTTATTAATGTTTCCTAAATCACGTATACTTTATTTAAGATTTTTTAAATTAACGTTTCTTGAGATATTGTCAATAAAGTATAAGCCTCTAGTGTAGGATATTTTCGTCACTAGATGGCTGTGGTTAGCCACCTATTAGTTTGAGACTGCTGTGTCTCAATATATTTTTTTTTATGCAGCTTGTCAGTGTTTTTCTAGAAATCTGAGGTGAAGATGAAACCGCTTTTTCTTAGCGACGATTCATTTTTGACAGCATCAGCAACAATTTTCAAAAACTAGTCGTTCGTCACTCCATTTTTCAGTTTCCCATTATTTATAATTTATATTATTTTATATAATAAAGAATAGCAAAGAGTTAATACAATGCAATTTTTATAAACAAAAAAAAGGAGCTTAACTTAAACAATATATTGATTAAAAATCGTCAAAATAGACTTTTGCATAACATAAGACGAGGGCTGGCCTTTTAGCACTACTTTACTTCAAAATTGATTTTAAAATAATAAATGAACTCTAGCTCTCCTGTCAACAATGATACATTATATTATGTGAGAAAACAGCAATAACAGATACTAATAGTTCAAGCGGTATAGAAATTAATCTTGATTTTAAAACACTTTTCTTCAGGGCCGTAACCAGCTATGGGACCGGGGAGCTTGGGCTCCCCATATTTGGGTCCAACCCCTCAGCTTTGGTCAGGCCCCCAGTCCTTCCAGTTTTTGGATAGCTATTTAGTTCCATTAACACAATTTTTAACGACTTACAAAAACTACGTCGATTCTTACGGAATGCATATCACATAGAAGCTAATGCAAGGCTCTGACATTAACTGGTATTCGATCAAGTGCCATGAAACTCGAGATCATTGCAATGTTGAGGATATGTCTATTGGTATTCGCAATGTGTAAATGAAAAGCAATACAGCACTAATGATCGCAGTAAGTTAGGTAAATGCCAAAAGCCTGGCACTTTGGTTGCTAACAGAGCTTTAGGCTACTCGGCTGGACCCTACTTGTATTTTCAGTTCGTGTTATGACGGGGCCAGTGTGATGAGCGGCGAAAAAAGAGGCGTCCAAAAAATATTGCAAGACACTTTGGGCCGCAGAATTACAAACGTGTTCTCTTACAATCACAAGCTCTATCTTGTAAGTTGGGGGAACTGTGTTTTTATCGACAGTTGACAGTTAATCGACTTAAATTGGAAAGTCGATTAACCTGCGAAGGAGTCGATTATCCTTCGAAGACTAAATTGTAATAAGTATCCGTCAAATCTTTAAAAGAAAAATCAAAATACCAACCAACTTACTCAAACTTTAAAAAAAAACACCAGAAGTATACCAAGTCAAGTGAAAAAATTTTTTTTTTATCTAAGCTTTCGGCTGGTCAGTCAGCTTTCATCAGAGATTTTGTTGTCATGCACAGCAAAGCATGCGCTGGTTAATCGACTTGCAGGATAATCGACTTCTTCGCAGGATAATCGACTCCTTCGCAGGATAATCGACTCCTTCGCAGGATAATCGACTTCTTCGCAGGATAATCGACTCCTTTGCAGGATAATCGACTCCTTCGCAGGATTATCGACTCCTTCGCAGGTTAGTCGACTTTCCAATTAGGGTCGATTAACTGTCAACTGTCGATAAACCTTACAATAACCGTGGTTGGACAAGGTATGGAATCAGAGGTAATGAGAAAACCTTTTTCAATTTATGCAAACAAAAAACTGTATGTGAATTACGGTTGTGGAAACACATATGGAGCCGACATAATCAAGCAGTTACCTGCATAAGTATGGATAGACCACTACTAATCTGCATTTGTTGTTAAAAACAACAGAGTTAACATTTTGCAGACCATCGAAATTGTGGCCAATTCGGTGAGAGCTTTGGCTGATCTGTCGGTTGAGATGCCTCTCAACAAAGTTTCAAAGCAGAAATTCTGGTTTTTTTGTAATTGCCATGGTCAAAATACTGGGTTTGCTGTTACCGGCAAATGCCTTGTTGTAAGGTCATTCGTTTAATGTGTCTCTTGTTAAAGAGCTGATCTCCATTGCCAAGTAAAGCATTATTTCCTTGCGGTCTGCAGAAGTATTTGATCAAATGGCAGTTGTAGCTGGCTTTTCGTCTAATGATAATAAAAAAGAAATGTCGGTAAAGCAAAAACGAGTAGAATTTTCTTGTTGAGAAATGCTTCGAACTACTCACAGACCCTTTGCCTAGACAAGGAAGCTGCAGCTGGCAAATTGACTATTGTAATGCGGCTGTGCCGTAGCAAACTCCGGCCAAATTTTTGATGGAAGAGGCAACAAATGCAATGCTGTAGTACCGTGACGACTTCCAAATGTTTACCAACAGTCTGACGGAGCGTGCCCCACCAGTGTTTCGATTGCAACGTGTAAGTGCAGTTTTTCACTATCAACTCGGATTCTGTGACCTTATTGTCGATTCAATTCAGTTCAATTTAATTCGTCTTTATTCAGACCATCGTCAGACCGCAATGGCTTACAGCAATAAATAAATAAATAAGTAATAATTATAAAGATAAAATAAAAAAATAAAAATGAAATACTGATCAGTGGGCCACAAGCTTCGAGAAGGATGTTATAACGCTTAAAGTCAATCTGAGCTGAACACCTTAGCAAAAACGTTTGCTCTGATATAATGACCCTATGAAATGTAAGTATTTTTATGGTGATCTGTTTTATGTGTAAATTTTAATTGTTTTAAAATCCTGTGCTATGTTTTATTTACTTGCTTGGGGAGTTCTCGAACTGATTCGACATATTGTAGATTAAGATTGTTCCAATGGCCAAGCCTGATTTGTCACGTGAATCACATTTTGGGGTCGATTTGCTGGAACGGCAACTAATGTGGACAAAATATTTTACAGGGCTTCCCTAAAAATTCCAGGGTCCCCACATCAGAATTCCTGGTTACGGCCCTGCCTTTCTTGCATCTAAGAAATCATGTTGTACGCCGATAGACACGTTCAAAACAAATAATTTTTTCTGTTAAAACTACCGGCGCTAAACACACAAAAAAAGATTGGTAAGCAAGCCAAACTATTAGTAAAGCTTGTAAATTTTACCAAACACTTTAATTTTAATTTTAGAGCAAAAAAAATCTCATGAATTTGGCGAAAATACCTTCCCTGGCGGTGATACCCCATTACTTCATCTTACACTAAAGATATTATTGTAACTGTTATATGTGTTAGTACTCTGACTTTCTTAAGTATCGGTATTTTTTGTATTTCTGTGCAAAATGATTCCCGGCATTGGTGGAAAAAATATGCAAACTTTTCCTAACTTTGTGACTGATGAACATAGCTAAACGCTATTTAGTTGGCCCAATAACGGGCGTTCCATCCAGGCTGCTCTTCAGTGGCACTACTATTATATTGAACCATGTCGAAATCAATTATAATTACCATTGCAGACTACAGAAAAGTTGTTCATGAAATACAATTTACCAGAAATTGGTTGTTAGTGATAGTTAGATTTTAATAAATATACCAAATTTTAAAAACGCTGGTTCGTATTTTAATGTTCCAAAGCTCGTGTTAGGGTTTCAAGTCTTGGAAAGTTCGGGTCCGGATTTCATCTTTTCAAAAGTTTGGTTTAGGTATCAAACAAGTAAAGGAAATAACGAGTTTTTCAACACAAACTTTTATATCAAATATCCTCGATTTAGAAATACGAAAGATGTTCAAATTAAGTTGTTTTTTTTAATTGAGTCATGTATTGTCATCCAACATAAAGCTATGCTGAAAGTTTGCTTCCTAGCTAGTCAAAAAGCTGGTTAAATTTTACTTGCAAGATTTGCGTACAGAGAAACCCACCCACCACAACCAGAGATTGTAACCTAAAAAAGTTTGTAAAAATAAGTAGCTAAATGTGTTGCTAAGAGCTGAAGACGAAAACGGCCGGACCAAATGCTAGGAAATTGTGATACAACTTGGTACTCATTAAGGAGAAGGTTTATTGAAAAATCGGCTTATTATTTCATTTTTTATAAGCAGGTCAAATTTTTAAAGTCTCTATGTACGAACTTCAAAGGTTATTGCGTAACCAAATTCAAATTTAGTTTACGTAAGGTTAAGCGTTTGAAGGTTTAATCAATTTCTAATAAATTTTTAATAAATTTCTATTTTATGTTTTATGGGAGCGAGAGCAAACGGGGATGGAAACAGCAGCGAGAGAGAGAAACACGATAGAAAAACTTCTGAAAACCTTGGGCAACGCGGGTTACCCCGCTAATAAATATATATCCATAGTCCACTTATTTGAACACTTACAAAAGCATATAGGTACAAACATATATTTATACCTACACATATGCACATGGAAATAGACAGACGCAACATGGTACTCATTAAGGAGTAGTGTTATATATATATATATATATATATATATATATATATATATATATATATATATATATATATATATATATATATATATAAAGGCCAATATACAAACACAGGCAAGCGCAAATAAAAGCAACACAGGAAGAAAACAACAGCTGCATTGTGAATGTGGACACCATCAGAAGAAATGGTACTGTGCTGACTCGCGGAAAGTCAAGAGGATTACTATGGGAACGAAAAGAAAGGAGAAAAAAGATGAAAAAGAAAAAAACAGGATGAAAGTATGATGAAGATGAAGAGTATGATGAGGATGTAGACTATGACGAGGATAAGAAACTTGTGCAATATTTTTTTTACTTTATTTTGCATTATTTTAAAAAATCACCTCTCGGTCCAATTTCTCTAAAAACAAATCAATCTTTTTAAAAGTATTAAACGTTTCTTTTTTATTTTTAATAAAATTAAAAATAATGAAATAAAAACATATCTTTCACATCTTCCTGTAGTTTCCTCCTGGATGAATGTTTGATGCTTGAAGCATTCTAGCTGTCTGCCGTTGTAACATTTTACTGTAGCTGTACAACTTACAGTAGATTGTGAAATGCTATTTTAAATAGCATTCAACAAAGAAAATTTTCATGAATGTGCTATTACAATCAAATGGCATTTTTCGTTTTGAAATAGTGAAACATTTGTTGAAAAGTGACCATATATGCTCTCAGCAAGTCAATCTTTTTATTGCTAACCTTTTAATTCGTGAATTTATTTTATCCAGCCCGAACAGAAGAAGAAAGTAAACGATGGACTGGCAGTATTTCTGCTCGAGGCTTCGAACTATTCGGTCGTGTTTCTGGTCTCATATTTCGAAGCACAGATGCGTTTAAAAATTTCAAAATTCTCTTGTCATGTCTTCCACGTATCTAATAAATATTAGAATAAATAATGAAAATGATGAAAACCCGAGTGATTGAGCGAGCGAGTGAATGAGTAAATGTGTGAATGGGTGTGTGAGGGAATTAATTGCTCAATCATATATTATATAATTAATATAGTTTTTTTCTAAATAAGTCTGCTAATTATGATTGAGTAGGAGCACGTTATGCGAATGCACGTCACATATCTGTTCAGTACAGAATGTTGTAGATTGCAATTGTTCATTGCATAAATAGTATAGCATCGTAAATCGTTTACCATATATGGTTGAGTTGAGGAATCTTGGTTTAATTCGTCTTGCAGAAATAGCTTGTGAGGCATATTAAAGTTTTGTGTCTCCTAGCTACGAAGCAAGTGCTCTTTATAATAAGTACACTTATTTACATTAAACTACAAGAGAATGAGGCAGGGATGTCAATTCGGGTGGAGCAGGGCCTCCTAAAAATAGAAATAGGGGCTCAAAATGGCCTTAGAAGTGTCAAGTTGAAGTTTAAGGGGTTGGTGGGCCCTGAGCAGTGGCGTAGCGAGGGGGGCAGGGGGGGACAGTTGTCCCCGGGCGCAGGGCTGGAGGGGGCGCAATATCAGTGACCAAATTTTTTAAATAATTAAAAAAAAATTTAAATTTGTTGAGGATCTTTTCAAAAGTTCACAAACTTTTTGAACAAGACGTTCATTTTGACTATTCTTTGTTATTATCATAGATATATATATATTATCATAGATATCTATGGTTATTATATACCATACCAACTATGTTAATGAACTACTAATCAATCATCAAAAAAAAAGTTGTTTGGATTTTGCATTTCTTTTTTGAAGGAAAACAAATAAACAAAGTGAGTAGCAATGATTATTATTTTCTATTTATTAATATTGTATCTTATATAAAAAGTTTTCTTAATTCCAGATATGTTTGAAAAAAGGCCTAGTGGAGCTCAGCGAAGAAAAAGAAAGGCAGATGAAATAAGAGAAGCTAGTAAGTCCAGCAAACTACTGGAATGTTTTTTGAAGAAGGCAAAGTCAACACCAGAAGAAAGCCAACAGCCTCAGGATACTGATGTTGATGAATTCAATGATCAACCAAGTGTACAGCAGAATCAACAAAACATAGAGAACAGTAGTAGTTTATCAACTTCATCTGACTCTGACGTAGAAATTGATATCATTTCTCATAGGCCAAATCCAATTCCAGCTGTGCTTATGCTCTGCGACGTTGGCTATTTGGATTTCGACCAAACATCACGACTGCCTATAATTTCTCAACAGCTATGCACAGAAATGGTATCTCGAGGCTCTAAAGTATTTCAAAACAATAATGGTCCATTTGCTAAGAAAGACGGCCGTTCTATGACAAAGCCATGGTTCAAACGGAGACTTGCCAATGGAAAGGGTGATGAGGTAAATCGGGTCTGGCTAGTTTATTCACCATTGAATGAAGCAGCGTATTGTTTTTGCTGCTTGTTATTTCCCTCATCCAGCGCAAATAATAAATCATCTTTTGAATTATCTAATGGATTCAGCACGTGGAGGAAGCCCGAGAAACTAGCGGCTCACGAGAACAATCCTTGTGAGCGATCCTTCAGTAAATTAAAAATAATTCTTTCCTACCTTCCAGCATCCATGGGACAAGATAGACTTAGCGATCTGGCCCTAATGAGTGTGGAGAGGGAAGTTCTTGAACAGATTGATTTTGATGATATAATTAACCAGTTTGCTGCAGTAAAAGCAAGAAAAATAAATTTTGTTTAAAACTCAGCTCAATATGCATATAGAAATTTAAATACACTGAAATGCATGTATATAGGCGCCAGAGACTGTAGTCTACATGCAAATACTGAGTACGACAGTTATTATATTTTATGTAGTTCGACAGATTTTATGTAGGGGGCGCAGATTTTGTGTTTTGTCCCCGGGCGCAGAAGACCCTAGCTACGCCACTGGCCCTGAGAACATGTTCCCCTCCCCCAAGGTTTTGTTTAAATGACGTCCCTGGAATGATGTGAGCATGTACTTTGTAATACTAAACATATTTATGATGTAGGCAGTTTTTCTTTGAAGTGTTTGGTTATAACTGACTTACAAGTTCATCGTTAAAGAAGCAAATTTGCTGAACTCTTTTTCTTGGTTACAATGCATATTCAAAATTATTTCTATAGTGTTGAAAAGTAAAATAATATAAAGTATAAAAAATATTTTTAAAAAACACCGCTCGTATACTAATGTACTAAAATGTTAAAAATGATATCAAATTTTTTCACTGTCTTGCTAATGTGCGTTAAACCACGGCACTTAAAAGTGGGACAGAATCAGACAATTGTTTACTCCTCCTGTCTAGTATTAATATCTCGCCAAAGAAATGGGTCAGCCACACGGTTTCAGTCGACATCGTCAAATCTCACTACATTTTGTCATTTAGACTTGAAATAACATTTTTTCAGCATTCTTTATAAATATGAGACTACCACTTCTGGCGCCCTTCATGAAATTTAATTTATTCCATAAAAAATTTTCAATTTTTATTATCCCAGTCCTTGAACTCTTCTTATCTTCCGCCAACAGACTCGAATTCTACAAAACATTCCAACCATTCTTCCAACAAAATTCCTTCTTTGTTTTGTTTTGTTATGTTTTGTTTCATTTTTTTTGTTAGCTCTGCTGAATTACATGCCGACCCAGAGAGCTTTATTTTTTCACGTCAAAAGAATAATAAAAGAATTTCCACAAGCGATGATTTCTTTTCTTTTTGAACTTTTCAATTCTGCCTTCTGGACGTTCCCACCGATGACACATGTCATGCAAATGACATTAAAAACATGACGCGAGTACAAAGTCATATATGGCAACACCTTTTCGGTAGGTTTTTGTCGGAATTTTTTGCAATTTCAGTTTAAAATTTAAAGATATTTCTTACTGACATTTTGAAAATGTCATTCTTCCATAATTGTTTTTGTTTTAAATTTTGAAAAACTCAAAGTTTTCTTTTCTTCTATATAATAATATTAATAATAAATTTTGCATTTGGAAGCAGGTTGTGACAATCGGTGATTTAAAAATTTGAGTGGAATTCGAATTTGGACAAGTCAACTATAAGTCCAGTGAAATTTTGATGAGCCAAGTCAGGTCCGGAATGATCAGAGTGTTGAGGATTTGATTTTAGCTAACAATGAATTGAAGTTTAAATAGCTATTTTTGACAAATTTGAATTTTATTTTATTTAAAAACCCAGTTATTGCCACATTTGTCTAAATATATCAGAAAAAAAATCTGGCTCTGTTTGGCGAGTCGTATTTCAAGCTAGTTGGATCGGATTACCAGAGATGAACCCGCGTTCAACTTGGAATTATCATCTGATTTAAAACTAGTTAAACTCTCTCTATTCTAGCATGATCCAGTTACCAAAAATCATCGCATCAAAATGACAATTACATTAATGTTTACAGATTTGAAAATAGTTTTTTTTCAGTAATTTCAGATATCCTAAATAATTTTATATCTTTAAAATCAAACCACGTATTTAGGTAGGTAGGTACATGGCCTTCCAATTTTTTTTCTCACTTGCTTACATAATCTCTTGCGCTGATGAAGTTCCGGAAAGTATTGGAGACACGTAAATTCAAGCAATTTGCTTTCGAGTGCTTTTGGGCATTTTATGTTCACAGCGTCATAAAGATTAATTTGCCGAAACACGTTTTTATATGTGTTTTACAACTTAAAAAAACATTACCACCCACAAAAAGGTTAACAACCATAAAGTTGCGACCGCACACAAAATGGTAAACAGTTAAAAAATGGTGAAGAACTTCAGAATAATGATCACACAAAATACCGACCACACACGAGTTAGTTAGTGACAACCCACAAAATAGTGAGAACCCATGAAATACCGATCATCCGCAAAATACAGATCACCCACCAAACAATAACTACCCATGAAATAGTTACCAACTGGAAAATAGCAACCACCCACGAAATAGTGACCACGTACAAAATAGTGACCACATACGAAATAGTGACCACATACGAAATAGTGACCACCTACGAAATAGTGACCACCCATGAAATAGTGACCACCCACGAAATAGTGACCACCCATGAAATAGTGACCACCCACGAAATAGTGACCACCCATGAAATAGTGACCACATACGAAATAGTGACCACCCACGAAATAGTGACCACCCATGAAATAGCGACCACCCACGAAATAGTGAGCACATACGAAATAGTGAGCACATACGAAATATTGACCACCCACGAAATAGTGACCACCCATGAAATAGTGACCACCCACGAAATATTGACCACCCACGAAATATTGACCGCCAATTAAATAGTTACCACCTACCCAACATCAAACACCAATGAAATACCGACTGCCCATGGAATAGTTATCTTCCGGCAAAAATAGCACACCACCCAAAGAACTGAGCACCACATTAGAACGAAGAACTTGTCGTGACAGATTCGGCAAGCCACTGGCTGGAGCGATACACTGGCTGGAGCGATACACTGGCTGGAGCGATACACTGGCTGGAGCGATACACTGGCTGGAGCGATACACTGGCTGGAGCGATACACTGGCTGGAGCGATACACTGGCTGGAGCGATACACTGGCTGGAGCGATACACTGGCTGGAGCGATACACTGGCTGGAGCGATACACTGGCTGGAGCGATACAAAGCTGAAAATTCCATTCACTGACATTCTGTCAGGAAATAAGTGTGCAATGATTTGGTGTTGTACAGAGCGGAAACTGTCGGCCGTTTACCAACATGTGCACACGCAATGTACGCCCTGAACTGACCAAGAAAAAAAAATTCATGATGAGCAATAGAACGAAATTATTACAAAATATATTTTTTCCTCCAACTTCAAATTTCTTTTAATCAGACGTTGATTGCCTATTTATTTATTTGCAATCGTCGTTTGTTAAATTAATTAAAATTAAGTTAAATTTTCATTCCTTAAAAGTTATTAATACAAATAACGCGGTAAAAAATGTATTAATTTGATCAATTGTAATTTTGCGATTGTGGACTACCGAGAATCCCCCCATCCACCATGTTCTCCTCATCATGCTACCCATGCTTGCTTCATGCCCCCCCATGTTCACCTCTTGCCCCCCATGTTCACTTCGTGATGTATTCATCAGTGATGATGACTAATTTTGTGGTGATTTGTAAACGCTCTGTCGCTGGGTCGCTGCAAGATTGGAGCAGTTTTTCACAATGAGACAGTCCCTCCTATCAAAGGCGTATAAAGAATGAACAGTTTCGCGAGCAGGAACCTGCAAACATATTTTGTGGTTTTTACAGCTATTTTTGGCAATCTAATTTGGCATGTTCATACATATCATAGCTACAAAAAAATCTAGTTTTCTGGAAGACGAAAAGGAAACGGCGGTTTCTATGCCCCCCTCCTCCCCCTCTATTAAATCCGTCGATGAGTCCCATCATATTTGTCGTAAATTTATGGAGACAACATGAATCAAACATTTCTTTCTCTTCTGCCTTTCATCGGTCCTGCTTTGTTTTCATATTATTTCCAGTCGACTTCTTCTGGTGGCAGAAATTTTTTTGAAGAAAAATACTTCGTCGAGTTTATTAGATTTTCTTGAAGGTTTACGATGTCTACCCAGAATTTTTAGGCAATCCTCAAATATCATTTTCTATTTATTTCTAATTCTGTCTCTTCTCATCCCCGTACTCCTTTTTCTTTTTTTTCTGTTATTCCATGCACCTTTTTACGAACATCATTTAAGATGAGAAAAACAGGACGGCATGAAGAAACATAATCATCACATATGATTTACAGTAATTTACCTTTTATATCACCTGCAGTTATGAATAACTTAAGATGAAACAAAACTGAATCACGAATCACTGAAAACTTCGTAAACTCGTTCCAGGTGATTTTATGAAGAAATATTACGCAGATGTCATTGGAATGTATCCTATAGACTTGAATTTTTTAGATTTAGTTATTGTTAAAATAATTCATAATTTTCATTTGGCTTCTTATTTTATTTTACTGCTTGGTAATTAGAATCATGTTCTCCGATTTTCAGTTTTCTTTGATAATAAACCTGAGAACTTGTTGCTTTTCAAATAATAAAATGTTTTCTTAAGCAATAAACACTTCCTAATTATAAATTTTATGGGTTTAGTATAATTATAATGAGATTATTATATTTTGGTGATATTTATTTTTATACAACTCTGATTACGCAGTTGTATAGTGACGTATCGAATGACCTCCTCACGAAACGGACAACCCGCTGAACGAACCCCGTCCAGTATTGGAAGAACGAATGGAACCAGCCGGGCTTCCGTGCGGAGATAAAAATACAGATTTCACGACCACGATAGACTTAAACATTTAAGTTTTAATTAATGGATTATTTTTAATAAATATTCTTTCATCTCCTGCCTGGTACAAAGAAAATTACCAAGTTGATACAGTGGAAAAGATAGCAACTCTCGTAAAATGTCAGTCAAATTTGATTATTTTTTGCAACCTCAGCTACCACAAAATATTAGTTGTCAGAATAAGCCAGCTCCGAACTACGAGAATAAGAAACACTGCTTTTGCTGAAAAACCACCCTTCGACTGCACTTTAAAATGGTTTAATGCTTCCAGCAAATCAAAGAATTTCTGGCTGAGTATCGATTTATTAAAATCCACAACTAATCATTAAATGACAGAAGATACGGCCAAATCAAAAAATGGCTTTACGCCATTAACTGTGGCTTTTAACACTGCATCTGCAACCGTTTTTTCGTTTGCTTTCCATAACTTCTTCTGATTATTAAAGACAATAATAAAAAATCCTAATAAAATTTATGAATAATGAAAACTAGTTTTGAAGATCTTGGCAATGAAGCCCATAACTGTCCAACGAGGCCAACACATCGAAAATCTGCTGAATTTTTTTAAAGTAATCTCGTTGGCTTGCTGTTTCAACTCTTCGGCAAAAAACAATTTTTGTCAAAAAATAAATAAATGATTCTAAGCCAAATATGGTAATAAGGAAAGGTGGGTTTTTCCAAATAATTTTGAACAAGCGTTTTGTATGTTTGTAGCAATTACTTCAAGCATGTTTGGCTACTTGCACGATCGCTTTTGCTAATTAAAAACGCGCAAAAGCTTTTTAATTTACTCTAAAACATGAATAAGGAGCTCAGATTTTTTCGATTAATTATTAAAAAAAAACAAAATTGAAATGCCTCCTACACTGCAGTTGTTAATGTCACATGATACCATCCAATCATGAACGTAAGTCTTATAAGATATAAAACTCCATTCGGTAACTTTTAGTGTTTTTTTTTCTTCAAAATACAAAAAACCAGCAACACTGTTATGATGGACCCTTGGGAAATTGAGAAAACATTGATTTAAAAAATGGAAATGAAATGAGAAACTCATGTCTTGGACTGATTGAGTCGAGAAAATGTAAATTCGATAGAGTGCTTCGAGATAAGATAATTAAATATTTTGCTTAAATAAAACTTAATAAAAACGAGACACCGTTGATTTAATTACACCTTCGAATAGATTGATATAACTACAACAGCATGATTATTATTAGTACAAAAAAGATAGTCACAAATATTGTCAAAATTCTCATGGGGGTTTTGTCAGATTTTGCAATTGAATTTTCTGAATCATTAGACAAGGGCGTCATTTCAGCTAGATCTTGGGGAGAATTTTTAAAACCCACATATTCCAAAATTTTATCTTCGTTATGCTATACTTTTCCTTCAAAAATAGAAAATAGTTAATAGCCAGAAGTGTGGGTAGTCGTAAATAATTTTTCCAAAAAAAATCATAACATACACTCCCCCCCAAAAAAAAACTGATGACCGGAGAAGTAAGTAAGTTGTAGTCAATGGCGGATTTGTGGGGGACCGACATCGTGCGTCTTCATTTTGTTCTCTTAAAAACCTTTTTGTATTAACTTTTTTATACGACAATTTATATAGCGCCGTATGCAGCAGAAGCCGCTTTAAGGGCGCTTTACAATGTTGGAAACTTGCAGATAGGACTATACGGTGTTTTACGGCGCCGCTGGCAGCCCCGCATACTACTCGATAGCTCCAAAAGTGCACGAAGGACTTTAACCCCCAACCAAAGTCGGTACTCATTTATTGACCACTTAAGGATGAAACGCTGAGTTGACGTGAGCACGTGCAAATTAATGAGTTAGTTTCTTGCTCAAGGAAATTACGTGCCCGAACCGGGAATCGAACCCAGGTCCTCCGACTCTCAAAGCCGGTGTCTATACCACTAGACCAACACGTCTCACAAAACTTATCATTGCTTTTCGGACTGTCAGATGCATATCTATATAAATAAAAATGTAACTGTTCGTTTGTTACATGCCAATGATATCCGAAAGTTTTAGACCAATTGCTTGGAAATTTGGAAACAACATAGTCTTTATTAAGGAAAAGGTTTTTATCTCTATGAAAAAAATCGGCACAATAATTCAAGTTTTATGAACTAAAAACTTTTCTAGCCTTTTATTGCGTAATCATCGGGACTATTGAGTGCATTTAGTAAAACTGAGCCACAGCATCGCGTGACCGTGTACAATTAGTTTGTAATATCTGTATAAACAAAGTGCAGCTTACGAATGGTATTAATACTTTTACTGAGAGGAATTGATATGGTATCGCTTATACATTCAAAGCAAAAATTAGTCAATACCCAATACCAATATTCCTTTAATATTAAAAAATTGAAATTTGTATAGCTGTATATATATATATATATATAAAGGTTTATATCTATATATATAAAAATGAATGTTTGTATTTATGTATGTTAATGTCATTTATGCATTGCTACACCATTCATCCGATCGTAATGAAATTTTCACACAACCTTGAGAGTCAAGGGGAAAGTCAAATAAAAAAAAAATTGAAATCCGTCACAAAATGAGCGGAGCGGAGCGGGTGAGCGAGCGGGAACTATATATATATGTATGTGCGTATGTATGTGTGTATGTATGTATGTGTATGTGCATGTATGTGTGTCTGTGTGTGTGTTTATGTATGTACTAGCGGAGATACCCGGCGTTGCCCGGGTTTTTAGAGGTTTTTCTAATGTTTGTCTCTTTCTCTCCCGTTTCCTTTCCCACCTGCTTTCCCACTCCCGGTCGCTTTACCACTCCCGGTCGCTTTCCCGCTCACGTTTGCTCTCCCATTCCCGCTCACGCTTGCTTTTCCGTTCCCGCTCGCTGTCCGTTCCGGGTCGCTTTCCCGTTTCTATAATAGACAAACTAACCCACAAATATTCATATATATATATATATAGTCTTAGCAAATCTATTTTACGTTTTATAGGCTAACAGAAGTTATGAAAGAATGGAAAAGAAAAAATGAGCGTGAACGGGAGAGCAACCGTGACCGGGAATGGGAGAGCAAGCATGACCGGGAACGGGAGAGCAAGCGTGAGCGGGAACGGGAAAGCGACCGGGAACGGGAAAGCGACCGGGAACGGAAAAGCCACCGGGAACGGGAAAGCGACCGGGAACGGGAAAGCGACCGGGAACGGGAAAGCGACCGGGAACGCGGAAAGCGACCGGGAACGCGGAAAGCGACTGGAATCGGGAGAGCAAGCTTGGAAGGAAACGCGAGCAAGAGAGAAAATCGATAACAAAACTTCTGAGCGGGAAAGCGACCGGGAGCTGGAAAACGACCGAGAGCGGAAAAGCGACCGGGAACGCGACGAAAACGGGAAAGTGGAGAAGGAAACGGGAGCGAGAGGGACAAACATTAGAAAAACCTCTAAAAACCCCGGGCAACGCCGGGTAACCCCGCTAGTATATATATATATAAATGAATGTTTGTATGTATATATATATATATATATATATATATATATATATATATATATATATATATATATATATATATATATATATATATATATATATAAATGAATGTTTGTATGTATATATATATATATATATATAAATGAATGTTTGTATGTATATATATATATATATATATAAATGAATGTTTGTATGTATATATATATATATATGTTATTCATGCATTGCTACACCATTCATCCGATCGTAATGAAATTTTCACACAACCTTGAGAGTCAGGGGGAATCAAATATAGAGAAAAAAAATTGAAATCCGACACAAAAAGAGCGGAGCGGAGCGGGTGAACGAGCGGGAACAGTATATATATACATATATATATATATATATATATATATATATATATATATATATATATATATATATATATATACATTTTGAAAAGAGTAACAATGTTTTGACTGCCTCTGACAATGTTGACACTTCGATTAACGGAAATAGCATGGGTCCTATTGATCCTTCAAATGGTCATCTTCTCGATACCTTTTCTAACACGACTCTTGATGTTTCCATTGTTAATGAATTCCACGGTAACTGCTGCTCTGTTGATCTCGTTCAATCACTTGATAATTTTCTTGAGACTGATTCACCTGATGAGTTTCAGCCTAATCATAAGTGTGATATGTATAAAACAAACAGTCCTGACGTTTTGGACGAATGCTCTTTTTCGCAATATTTCGATACCACGCAAGATCCGTCATCTAAAGATACTTTAGAAAATATCCTCACAGAAAGTCCTAGTTCTTACACAACCGTTGTTGATGACTTGGATCAACCTGTTAGTCCTGATGATACCGCGCGCACCTGTGTCGAAGAAGAATGTCCGATTGATGACAATTGTTCGTACTCATCCAGTTCCTTCCTCCATTTATTTTCAAACGAGAACATCACTGTTCGACGAAAGCGGAGATATTCTTGATTTTATTTATTTAAATATCTTATGTAATTTCGACTTAATTTAATCATTTATTATCATAATACTTGCTTTTATTATTATTATTACTGCTACTATTATTTTATCCTTTAATTAAACGTTTTTAATTATACTTATTTTATCCTCATAACTCCAGTTTATTTTATGTACGTTAATTTAATTACATTGTCTAAATTTGATTATTTTTATTAATATCCTTCTATTGAGATAATTTCTTGAGGATATTAGTTTATTTGTATATTTAGTTATTACATGTTTTCTTATCTTTTGCCTCCTTTTACGCGATCGTATTTACAGACTCTGAAGATGGCGAAAGCCGAAACGGCCCGTAAGTCTGAAATAAAGAAAGTTTTAAATGTTAATACTTTTCTTAATACGTGTTGCAGTAAACAAAAAACGTTGTTCCGAAATATTGAGAAAGTATCTATAAAACTCATAGCGGCTAAATGGAGACTTATTTTTAATCGAGCTTGTCTTTAAGAAAATCTCATGCCATCTTACATTATTAATATATATATATATATATATATATATATATATATATATATATATATATATATATATATATATATATATATATATATATATATATATATATATATATATATATATATATATATACAACAGGAATGCGCTTATTCTATTAAACTAGCAGTGCCCGTAGCTGCTTCGCTCGCATGAAATTAGAGAGTTTGAACCGTGCATCCATAGTAGAGATCAATTTTTTAGGTCTCGGCTCGGCTCGTCGACAACTTAGCCCAGCCCGTTTTAAAAACTCAAACTCCTGGCCCAGTACAGCCCGTCTGAATTAGGCCCGGCTCATTCTTACAGGCCTAGAAGTTCTATATATTTGATGAAAAACTTCGGCCCGTCCCACCTTGACTTCAGGTTTGACCCGGCCCAACTGAAGACCCTAAAATCACTAAAATATCTATATACTTGGTGAAAAACCTCGGCCCGTCCCACTTTGATTTAAGGTTTTTCCCTGGCCCGTGTGAAGACTCTAAAATAACGGCTTGGCTCGGCCGGTGATAAACTGGACTTAGCTACTTTTAACCGGCACAAAACTTCAAAATACTAATTTTTACATTTGTAGCACTTACAGTTTTTGAGTAGCAGTTATTTTGAAATCAAATAACCCTAATTATTTCCACCCCACATTTGAGGTCCTGGAAACCAAATTTTCAAAAAATAGTGAAACACGTATATCATTATTTTTAGAGTAGAAACTAAATACTAATTTTTACTTTTGTAGCATTTACAGTTTTTGAGTATCAGTTACTTTATAAACCAAGTAATCCTATTGTCCACCCCACATTTAAGGTCCGGGAAACCAAATTTGCAAAAAATGGTGAAACACCTATATCTTTATTTTTAGAATAGAAACTAAATACTAGTTTTTACATCTGTGGTATTTACAGTTTTTGAGTAGCAGTTACTTTAAAAAACAAATTCGGACAAGATCCCGCGCGCCTCTGACGCTCCGCTACTTGCGCTTTACAAATTGACTATTATTATTATTATTATTATTATTATTATTATTATTATTATTATTATTATTATTATTATTATTATTATTATTATTATTATTATTATTATTATTATTATTATTATTATTATTATTATTATTATTATTATTATTATTATTATTATTATTATTATTATTATTATTATTATTATTATTATTATTATTATTATTATTATTATTATTATTATTATTATTATTATTATTATTATTATTATTATTATTATTATTATTATTATTATTATTATTATTATTATTATTATTATTATTATTATTATTATTATTATTATTATTATTATTATTATTATTATTATTATTATTATTATTATTATTATTATTATTATTATTATTATTATTATTATTATCATTAATATTATTATTATTATTAACCCTATTTTCCACGCCACATTTGAAGTCCTGGAAACCAAATTTTCAAAAAATGCTAAAACACGTACTTCATTATTTTTGGAGTAGAAACTAAATACTAATTTTTACTTCTGTAGCATTAACAGTTTTGAGTAGCAGCTACTTTAAAAACCAAATAACCCACTTTTCCAACCCACATTTGAGGTCCGGGAAACCGAATTTTCAAAAAATGGTGAAACACCTATTTTTTTGTTTTTCAAGAAAAATCCATATACCAAATTTCAAAATCTCCTCATTTTTGGTTTTCGAGATATACGTTGTTTTAGGAAAAAGTTTGTTTTCCAGTTTTTTCCCCTCAGAAGCAAAATTTTCAAAAATCCTTTCTTAGTGGATGCTTACGCAATAAAAGTAATATAAGTTCCAAATTTCATGTTCCTATGATGAGGCGTTTGAGCTCGGCGTTGATTATCAGTCAGTCAGTCAGTCAGTCAGTCAGTCAGTCAGTCAGTCAGGACATGTTCTTTTATATATATAGATGAATTATAAATTTTCTAGCCTCTCGCTGCCGCCATTTAAGCACCCCATCTCATTCCATTGTTATATTTTATTTGTTTGTTTTTTTCATTTTGTGCATTGTATCATTTTAATTTTGTATGCTAATAATAAAATACTTGGGAAAAAAATGTTTTTTTAAGTATTAGTGTTGGTATTTGGTGTTGGCAGCAATACCTTTTTAGTTTAGTTGAGTATTGATATTGGTATAGGTATAGTCAATGTCAATACTTTTTCAAGTGCCTATTGGAATTGGTATAGTCAATACAATTTCTGGATATTGTTAACAATCATGATTACCAGTTATGAAGGTAGAGTTGCTTTGGACAGAGACTGTCCTAGTTAATCAATAACATTCACTTGTGTAATTCGTGGCTTAGAAGTTAATTGAAATTATGCCACGTTGAAAATTATCAAAATTAAATTATAGCAGTTAGATATATATTTTTTTAAAATCTTCGGTATAATTACTTGACATATTCTATTAAATTTGTGTTATTATTAAAGCAAACCTGTTTAGTTTATTTATTGAACCCTGCACGGGCCATTTTCTATAGGCACAAAATCCAAGGTCCTGTCTGTTTTTACAAACACAAAATCCCACGACTCGGCAGTTACTCTGGGTCCGTGCTGAAACCCTTAGGTTGAAGTCCCGTTTCGAAGTTTGGTATCAACTTTGATCATTGGTGTGTGGGTACAATTTTTTAGGTTGCAAATATTTACAAATTCCTGGTGGGGATGCACTTCTGAAAATGTTCACATACTCTTCAAAAAAGCTGATGACCGGTGAGGAGTAGTCGTGTGTATTTTTTTTTTCAAAAATTTTTTCAAAGACTTACTTTTTTATCTTAAAAAAGTTAAGGTCATTTTCCAAAAACCAGGTTTATACCAAAAAAATTCAATTTATATTCTGGTGGGGGATACATCTCTCCATCTTTTAGTTTGCTTGTACCTACGTAATTATATAGATATAAAAGAGAAAGTGTGTGTGTGAGTGTGTGTGTGTGTGTGTGTGTGTGTGTGTGTGTGTGTGTGTGTGTGTGTGTGTGTGTGTGTGTGTGTGTGTGTGTGTGTGTGTGTGTGTGTGGGCATAAATGATAAAGTTGATTTTTCAATAAATACAAGTTTTTAAAACGCGTACTTTATGGGGTTTCTACCCTACTAAACGCACTGCGTACTCTTTGGTAGTGCGTACCATACTTTTTTCTATATTGATTTGTTTATTGCGATGAACACAAAATACAAGAAAAAGAACAAAAATAAATAAATAAATATCACCCAAAAGGAGTCTCCAAAGGGAATTACTTTTTTGGTGTCTCTACACTAAACTTCAGTGATGAGAAAATTTTGAAAAATTGAAAAACAAACTGTTATTTAATTAACGTTTTATTGGCAAAAAATAAAAAAAAACTAAGCAAGAAAGCCCGGGCAACGTCGGTTAAATGAATTCGACCTCTTTTGCTCAACCACCGCTTTCAGATTATCAGCAATTTGTTTCAAGTCTATTTAATAATTTATAATTATTTTATTATTTAACCCAAAAAATTGTTGACAAACATATTGAGTGTCCAAGCTAACACCGACTGTGAACTTTTTCTGAAAACCTGAAAAAGGGAACACTCGATCAGTTTGTAAACACAGTAAACACACGGCTAAAAATATTATTGGTAGTGTGTGTGTGTGTGGTTTTTCGCATATTTAGCCTTGTAGTATTGGTGCTGGCGTTTCTAGTTATACGAAAGAGCTAAGCGTATAAAGTTGTTGAAGTTGATTGTAGAAACTTAATTTAAAAATAAATTAATGTTATTTACATGAAATCATGGAAAACAGAATTGATGCTCTCAACAAAACAATCGAAGAACAAAGTGTCAAAATTTCTAATTATAAAATAAAGTTACGAGGTAATTATTGTAAATTTAACGAGGGAGAAGTTGGCTGCACAGCTGGATCCCCGAACTATAGTGCAAAAAAAAGTTCGTGCATTGGGGTTGTGCTATAAATCGTTGGAAAGGTATTTAAAAAAGAAATATAATGGTGTAAAAATAAATTTAATATTGCAAAAAATAAAAAAGTTATAGGCGAAAAACCGTCGCCGTCCCTATGTAAATGTATGGAGACGATTGTTCATACCCTGATCTATATTTTGCTTCATAACTTTTTTATTTGTTGGACTATTTTCCAAAAATTAGTTTCTATGTTTAGCTAATATATTTGTCTTTCTAATGCATTAAGCTAGAACCCCAATGCAGTCGAAAATATTAATCTACATGGCTCCAAACGCAAGTGAAAATTCGTCTCCATACATTTACATAGGGACGATTTTTCACTTGCGT